>JAVSBS010008731.1:44155-57274 GCA_033124195.1 Coracias cyanogaster | reverse complement strand
AAGACTGAAGCAAAGAAGGCATTCAGTAACTCCTCCTTCTCTGCATCCTCTGTCACCAGTTCACCTGTCTCATTCAACAGCAGGCCCACATTTTCTCTAGTTTTCCTTTTACCTCGAATATACTTGAAGAACCTCTTCCTACTGGCTTTGACATCCCTCACCAGGTTTAATTCCAAGGAGGCCTTGGCTTTCCTTCTTTCGTCTCTGCATACTCTGACAGAATTCCTGTAATTGTCGCAAGAGGTCAATCCCCTCTTCAACTTACTGTAGACTACTTACTTCCACTTGAGCTTTTTCAGAAGCTCCCTGCTCAGTCATGCAGGTTTCCTGCTTCCCTTGCCTGATTTCTTGCTCTTAGGGATACACCAATCCTGAGCATGGTGGTAGTGGTTCTTGAATACTAACGATCTGTCTTGGGCCCCCCTACCTTCTGGAGCCCTAACCCGTGGGAATTATCCAAGCAGTCCCCTATGAGAACTAAGGCCTGTGACTGTGAGGTGACCCTTGGCTGTCTGCAGAAGGCCCCATCAAGTTCCTCATCCTGACAACATGGCCTGTAATAAATCCCCATGACAATGTCACCCATATTAGCCCAAGATTTGATCCTTACCCACAAGTTCTGAACTTGCTCATCAACCACCCCTAGGGAGACCTCAACGCATTCCGGTTGCTCTCTCACATAAAGAGCAATTCCACCACCTTGCCTTGCAGGCCTGTCTTTCCTAAAAAGGACATAGCCATCCATGACAGTGTTCCAGTCATGTGAGCTATCCCACCATGTCTCAGTTTTTGCAATGAGATCACATCCTTGCGACCATACACAGATCTCCAGCTCCTCCTGCTTATTCCCCATGCTGTGTGCATTGGTGTATAAGCATTTCAGAGAGAGTTAAGCATTTATTTTTCACTCTTGAGGGGTGGTAGGCCTCCAGGTTCACAGAATTACTAGCATTCTGCCCCACAAGTGCTGAGTTACTATACCCAGGTGCTTCTGTAGCAAACCTGGTTTTGTCCCCTCCCCCCTTTAGACCTAGTTTAAAGCCCTATTAGTCCAGCTAGCTCTTGAGCAACAATTCTTCTCCCTTTCTGTGAGAGGTGCATGCCATTGGGCATCAGTAGACTTGATGAGGAGTAGAAAGTCCCAAAGTCAGAAAACCCAAAGTTCTGCCTATGACACCAGCCTCAGAGCCACGTGTTCATCAGCTGGGGATGTCTACTCCATTCAAAATTCTTCTTCACTGCTGAAGGGATTGAAGAAAATACCACTTGCACACCTGACTCTTTAACCAATCATCCCAGGGCTCAGAAGTCCCTTTTGATTGCTTTAGGGTTTCTTCTTGCTAACTCTTCACTACCAATTTGAAGAACAACTAGCAGGTAATAGTCTGAAGACTTTATGAAACTAAGGAGTTTTCTGGTGATGTCTCTGACTTTAGCCCCAGGGACACAGCAGACTTCCCTGTGGGTTGAGTCCGGTCGGCATATCAAACCCTCTGTTCCCCTCAGAAGGGAGTCACTTATGACAACTACCCTTCTTCTAGTCCTTACATGCGTGGTGGTCAGCAGGCCTGTCTGACTTTGAAGGCTTCTTGGGTGTCACTTCCCCATTGTGCCCATCCTCATTTAACTGTACTTCCTCAAGTACAGAGCCTCATACTTGTTACTCAGAGGCACCTGGGGGAGCGAGGTAGGAAAGAGGTGATTTCGCCTGCTGCCTCTACCTTGAACTTACTTCCACTCATTTTTTTTCATTTAGGCTTCTGCCTTTGGCCTGACAGGTTATAGAGGTCCCTTGTTCCTGGGTGTTCTCTGATGGCTTGTCCCATTTCTGTCCCAAGGAGGGCAGAGCCTGCCTCCACCGGTCTAGCACCTTTTCTGCCTCCCTAATACACCTCAACCTTTCAAACTTCTTGGGCACCAGCTCACCCACGAGGCTGAGCAGATTGTCCACCCATTCACTGGGGATGCAGCTGTTCTCATGGCCTCCACTTGTTGCCAATGCAAGGCTTAGTCACTCCTTGCAGCCTATGGCCTGGACGGCTGCATGTTTCTGTGGGAGTTCTGTCTAGGTTCCCACATCCACTCTGAAAAGTGCAGAGATCACTGCCTTCTGCTGGGTGGAGACCATGTCTGAGCTCTCTCGAGCACCCCACTCGCACTGACAGCGAGTTGGCTGGCTGCTCTGCTCCTCACCAACTGTTAGTGTGGCTTCTGGTTTCGCCGTGTTTAAATTGCCCACAGTTGTCTGAGCAACACCTCCAGCCACATCACTCTCCCAGCCTTAACTATGTGACAGCAGGCATGTCTCCCCACTCTCCCTCATGGTTCCCTGGCTCCGGGAACCCCTTGGCTGCCTTAATCTAGTGCCCAGCTACAGAATTTACTCCAGCTGCTGCCACTGTTCTGCTCCTTGCCGACCATTAGTATATCATGTGGTATTCAAACAGCAATTGTATTACTTCCCTCTCCAACGTACATATGAGGTACGTTGCCCCATTGCACCACTCTGGTGCTGTTACTAGCTATTTCTTCCTGCCTCAACGCAGATCAGAAACTTTGAGACAGACAGTTGTGTAATGGCTTGAGTCTATGCTAATAGCAAAGTGGACACTGGTTTAACATATGAAGAAAGTGTAATGGGCCTCAGGAGACTTTTCAACAGGCTGCTCTGGCATAACTCTCCCTTTCCTTCCTCATCTCTCTTATGTGTGGGATACTCTACCTTCTAAAAATTGTAAGCCCAATGATATTGTTAAGTATATGCTCCAGTGAGTCCAGCAGCAAGCATGCAAACATTTATAGACACTGAAACAATGTGACAAAAAATTGGGGGTTTGGGGTAAAGATTTTAAATTGTTTTGCTGAACCAAGCATATGTCCAACAAAGGAATAAAGCCTCTAATATCTAATATGAAAAACAAGATATGTATACTTTATTCATGTGTAAAGACGTTTCTTCTGTGGTTCAGCATTTTAAAGAATGATGAGGATCTCATAATGTTAACATTCATAAGAAAATTCAGTTTTTCATTTTCCTCTTTAATTAAACTATGATTCTGTCATTAATATATCCAGCGTTCTTATTTGCATGTCTTCACCTGCAACTTAGCTTCCAAGGTGGAATGAAGACTGAATCTGCCTGACTGTTGAGCATCCAGCAGAAAGTAATCCTGAGTTCTGAGCGCTGAACTGGAGTTCACTATCAGTCAAATATTTAACCCTCTAAAACACTAGGAAATGAAGTAAACATAACAAAAGGCAGAATCATATGCACACTTTAAAATTTAGCTGTCAGTGTCATTTTTATAGCAGAAAAAAATAAATATGAGAGTACAAATTGTTTTGAACAAACTGGGAGCAAATTATGTATTGAAGGACAGAAACAGAAGGCAACAATTTTAACTTTCTGAGTAAGATACCTATAAAAAGGGACCCACCCCTAAATTCCTTGTAATTTGTCTCTGCTTGTACATAATAATATATTACTATTCCAGGAAAGAATAAAAAATAACTTAAACTATCTGTACAAGAGGAAAAGACTTTAAGAAAGATCTTCATTTGAAAGACTAAAGACACAGTAATGCTTATGAAAGGAGTTTCTAAATGTGAACCATCTGGTTACTGTGACAATTTGGAGGTCATTTTTGTTTTAGCATAGCAACCCCAGAATTAACTCTTCTGGCCATTATTGATAATAGCAGAACCTGCAGAGTTTTGAAAATATGCCCCATTCCTAAAGTAGTTATTACTCTTGTAACTCAAAGTCTTAGAATTCAGTGATGTTTACTAATTCAATAGCTAGAATTTACTAGTATAAATATAACAATACATATATTACATTTATTTAAATATATTAATGTATCTAACCCAAACCACCAAGTAGTCACACTTCATATCTCAAAAATAAAGAATTGTAGGTCATCTTCAAAAAATATAAAGGAAACAGAAATGTCTAGAGAAGAATTTGCAATCTCCTTTTTTCATACCGTCCTTGGCACCAGCCAAATTCCTGGCTATTTAGGCTCTAATCTTGCAAAAGAAAGTTTATGCACATGGGTTCCTATTAACTTCAAAGGGATGTTGCAAAGTCACAAGAAGCTCAGTTGTTTTCTGGGATTGTCAACCTACATGTCATTGGAGCCAAAGCGTCAGAAAGAATCACTGTACATTATCCAGATTTACACCAGAGAAAATATGTATAGAGTTAGACTTCTGCTGGTATCTAAATCTCATCTCTGCACATTTTAACAAGTAGGGTTTAAAAAGAATTCCAGTACAGTTCATCTTTTCTTAATAAAATTGATTCATGTAGTTGAAGCCATATCCAGGGCTGTTAGAGTAGCTAATTTGAAGATAAATCTCAATTTAAGGGAAGATTTGACCCTTGGATGCACATATGCAACTTTTATTATGTTAATAGAAGCCACATTCATGCTTCCAAGGGCAAAATTTGTTCCTTAGTGAAATGATGTAAAATAAACAGATAATAAAGTGCATCAGTGCAGTAAGGGAAGCTAACTTCATAGGAGGGATTTCCATTGGAGTATGTCTTTAAATTCTGGGGAAGGAAATTTTTGAAATACCACGCATAAAACTCAGTACCTTATAAAATCTAAATCATTCTAAGTGTAAAGTGAATTCTACTCTCATCCAAATAGATTGTTTTGTAAACAAAACAAAACCAAAAGAGACAAAAATCAAACTAGGATTTCTAGATTGTTTTTTCCATTTGGAAGAAGAAATGTAAAAATTGTAGAGGAAGTCAATAATTTATTTTTAGAGATATTCTCAAAAATACAAAAAACGATCAAAAGATTCAATATAAAAGATAAAATAATGTTAATATTACATTTACTCATACTGCTTATAATGTTGTTTTCTGCAAGGAGTAAGAGAACTCTCACACAAAGGTCTGGCATGTGTTAAGTTCTGCATGGAAAAATACAGTGTTGATTACTTGCTGTAATCAACATGACCTGTTACAAGGTGACATGAGCTCAATGCAATATATGAGAATCTGAAGTGTTTCCACCCATACAGTGTGAAATAGAGTGAAAGTATACTGATTTTCTCAAAAGGCCAAGTATTGGCTCTGACTCTTCAGATTGGTATTCTTGTTTTCAAACATACAGCATTAAAAGCAAGGAATTTTTCTATTTCTTCCACGGTTCTCTTTCAGACTCTTTTAAAGTTGTTTTCACCAGTCCCCTTCTGTAAGACCACTGATCTAAATCTCTTCAACGGAGCATCCACCAGTAGTGAAGCAATTAGCCTCTTTCTTCCTGAGATTTTTGCCAAGATAGATCAGCTGATTTTGCTCAACAGAAACCAAAAGAAATTGAGAATGGAAATCACTAGACTGTTTTCAAGAAAAAAAATAATAATAAAAAATATATTAGAAATTCCCATGCCACTTGTATTATTTCAATTTCTTGATTTTTAGCTAGTAGACTACCTTGTCTTAAAAGGTTGGGCAACTTCTTTCCTTACACTATATGTTATCTCCCAAGATAAAAACAAGAAAGAAGATACATTTGGAAGGCACGATTCCCAGATTTACTATAATCACATTTATTCCCTTGGGCAGGAGTAAACTGTCCCCAATGATACTTATTTTGCAAAGGAATACTGACCTGAAATAATTCACAGAAGCAGCAGCTACCAAAGAAGACAAAAGTGGAAGGAAACATAGTCCAGAAGAAAAAATTATCCAGGAAACAGCTGCAATTTTTTTCTTGCCAAAATAGGTAACTTATTATCATATTATGGCAGTAGCAACTGGAACAGTATATATTGTACACTAGTGGAAATGGATAAGGATGTGGATCTTCTCCTAAGTCTTGACCAAAAAAACTTTTTCTAAGTTTATTGTAATGTAAATTACCTTCTCCACCCAACACAAAGTTCATTAGCCACACCTCAGAATCGCTCTCTTCTGACATTAAAGAATGCCCAACGTCAGAAGCTAGACCACGATATGCTATAAAATGTTTTCAACAAATAGCAAAGCCATAGCATTAGATACATTTTAGTCACGCACAGTTTCTTGTCATTTTTATTTTAATAAGATTTAGTGCCGAGTGTGGTTTAGGTGATGCATTTAAATTAATGCATTGCCCACTAAGAATCTGCATACTGTTTCACACCTTTCACACTTTTGCAGAGGTATTTTTCCAGGGATGTGCTCTGAGGTGCCCTCCAAAATAGACTGCAAAGTATTAGCTGGAAAGTACTCTTACAAAGAGTAGCTTTATTCACTGCTAGTGTGTTCCCCTTCCCAAAGTTTACAAGTCCCTTATCTAACAATAGAATCTCTCTTATTTGCAGTAAGAAAATCTTTTCACTTTAGGAAAAATACTACTTACAGTTAGCAGGTTTGATTGAGCCCCTAGATATTGTCCTTTCTGTCTTTCCCTATGCTATGTATTTTACAGATAGTTAAAAAACAATCTCTAGGCAGCTTGGAGAAGGTCATCCAAGTGGTCAAACATAGTAAATATACCAGACCTGGCTTTGTGAAGTCTAGTCTGATGGGAATCAATTATTTTTGCCCATTTTTACCTCATCCTGTTATATAGTTAGTAAAACAGATGCCTTAAAGCCAAGCAGCATTTCTTGCAAGTTCTATTTTAGTGTTCCTTACTCTCTAGCATACTCTAATCTAAAATCTTGGTCTACTGGAGTTTTGAACAGTGGGTTGTTTGGTAAAACTTTTCCTTTAAAAAAAACAAACCAACCAAACCAACCAAACAATAACAACAAAAAGAACAAAACCAGATAAATCTTGTAGATCAACAAGAAGCAAACATAACTCCCAGACTTTCCAAAATTTCTAGTTTGGAAAAACAATTCTTCCTGTTATTGAGTTTTTTGAAGTCATTGAAGAGATTTTTAATAGGGATTTTTTTAACCCTGTTAAATTCTTTGCTGCGTTTCTCTTTTCCTGTTGATATGTTCCAAATGTTTATTATAATGTATGGAAAAAATAGGGACAATGGGTAGAAAATAACTGTGACAAAACAGAAAGAAAATACAACAGATTTTAATAGATAAAATGTTTATCATATATAACAGTCTCATGAAATATCCTTCAGATCTATGTGATGAACTTGGTCCTCATGTGTGAACAATTACTAAAATGGTGGTTAAACCTCAATCTGTGGTTCATTGGCTACAAGGAAGTCCTACAGTGTCAGCTGTTATTATTTATATAGTATCGCCCTGAACATCTGAAGTGAGATAATAAGTGTCTTGGCTAGCTAGTCAATGAGAACTTCTGCAGTGAATTTCACAATATTCAGCAGTATTAAAAAAGTAGTATAAAAAGTAAAATGTCTTGACATACTATGAAATTATTTGCTCTTATATATATATAAACACACATACACATGTATATATAAATTCATATACACAAACATTTTGTTCCTTTAACTTATGGTTCGCTGTATTAAGAAACTTCAAAAGTCTTAAGATTGAACTAGTGGCATAAACATCTGGTCTCTAGAATTAAACAATGTAGACGTTGGGGTCAAGAGCAGATTTTGGCCTAGTCTTTTCCTGAAGATACGGATGCCAAAAAATTAGAAAGTTGGCTTTTTGTCACTTGCAGGTGTGAAGCGTTTAATGCTTGTAGCTATGGTGATTAAATAAATAATAGAAAAAAAATAGAAAAAGTGTAGTATTGGGAGTTGAGACTGGCAGCCTGCCAAGACTTCACCTTGTATAGGCAGAGCATTTTTGTTATTGACCAAAATTATAAAGCAAAGTCCTCCTTGTCCCTATGAACATAGTCCCCTCTCACATTAATATGAGTAATTCTTATAGAAAAAACAAAAACAAAAGTCAGTATAAATACACTGTAAGAGATATGTCTGTAGACTTCTTGCATGATTTTACATACACAATTGTTTTAGGAAAGAAGGCAAGTAAGATCAGCCTTTCCTTTGAAATGTCACTCTTCCACATCCTTCAAAATATGCCCTTTAGGGCTAATGAGTTTAGCAGACATTCTGATCTCCTCACATATACCCTGAGACACTTTCAGAACTAAAGTGGCAGCATTTCAAAATCATGCCAAATAGTCAATATTCCTTTTCGTCCTGAGCTAGGCTGCCGTCAACATGCAATAATTAAAATGGCATAGCTCTCCGTCACAATAAGAGTTTTCAGTTCAGTTATGGTGCAAGCTCTATGTTTTCAGTCCCAGGGACAGGTCATTTGATTGTTTCAGATTTTGAGAGTAGGTAATCTCACTGATAATATATGATGGAGCCCTAAAAGCTAGATAATGAAAAGCTCATTATGTATGGAAGTTTCTTCACATAAATTACATTATTTGACACTGAGATAGATTAAGATAACATAGATTGGGAACATACTGGGGTAGAATTTGATTTTCCCCTTCTTTTTTTCCTTTTCTTCAGAAGATACAGATATAAATATTTCTTTACTGTTTATTTTGATTTTGAAATGATGCATCTGAGTAAGTTCAGCCCCAGAAGAAGCCTTGCAAGTTTAAGAAGTTCTCAGGATTGTAGTGTGCGTGGTGTTGACTAAAGGCACCTTAAGAGGTTACGATAAAGGAAATATTCTTTTTTTCAGGTCAACATTTTAACATGGGACTCATGACATTAGTATGCATGCAGATAGCTAAGCTATAATGTTAACACCTGCTAGTCCTTTCTTCACTAGAAAAGTGATCTGTCGATGACAAGATACATGAAACTAAATAGACTTTATTTTTTCAATTGTTACAGAAAGTTTTCTTGAATATGAAATAATGCTGCACATGGTTTTCCAAATCCATCATATTTTCAAAAATTTTCTAGTTGATTCAGAGAAGTGTTCTGATCTATTTGGAGAATGAATTCTAATATGAACTTGTTAAGGAGAATCGCACTTTGACCTATACCTAACAATGCTGTATCACATTAGTATAAGGAACTGCATTCAGGATTTTTGTTTTTACTCATTGTACCCAAACTTTTTATTGTTGTTGTTGTTGGAACTCTTCTAAAACTAAACTTTTTTCCCTGAATTTTAAAAATGTCCTTTTATTATTTTATTTTGCATTGTGTTTCACTATAATAGCAAATCAAAAGGCTGAAGCTGAAGGAAAGCATATTGATTGCCCTGTAATGTATATTAGTAAATTGCTTCTTCAACAAAATTATTTTGACTTGGGTTTTACTTAGGCATTATTTTTCAGAAACCTGTTTTTGTCCAGAATCACCCCTAAATTTATGAACTCTGAGAACCTTTATAAAACGAAGCTTTTGCCCTAAAAGCAGCCTAGTGTTAGTATTTTTAACCATACAATATCATGGCTTGTCAAAACAAAAATACCACTTCTTAGTAACACAATAAAAATCAGCTTACAAAAGGGAAGACAGAAGACTCCTAATAGATGGGAAGACAGTTTTTGTTGTATACATACCTAGGTTTCTTTGGTATAGGTTATTTTGCTTACAGTCTGTCTCCTAGCTTGGGGAATCTCTTTTTCTTTCACACAGAACAAGCTAAGCCACCACCTTTTTTCTCTGTTGACAGCCAGAAGACTGTAAATCATGACTCAACACACATCGTGTTAACTGAAACAATGCTGGCTACAGTCATCTGGAGCCTTTCCAGCTTTCCAGGATTTGAACTAAACAATGGACAAAGGACTCATTTGAAATGCAGATGTAACATTTTTGTAACACTGTGACTATAGACAAGGCTGGGCTGCCTGGAAATGCCTTTTTAATATTAGCATTTAGTGTACCAATGTTTGCTTATGTCAGTCACCTGCTATGTCAAGATCAAGAGGTCAGATCTTGAGGCTGACAGGTCTGGCAGCCTAGAAACCACTTCATTCACATTGTGTTTTCTCAGGCGGACTTGCATTCAGCCATGTGAAAAAAGGGAAAAGCAAAGAAACCAGTGCCCTTTCTGTCCCAGGCTTCCCAAGGAGCTCTTCCAAGAGTCTGCAAAGTTTGCTTTCCACTGAGTCACTCTGCTAAATGATCTTTGGTTAATGCCTATACAAAATAACAAAATAAAATCTTTATGAGATCTCATGCTGTGGGCAGGATGGTATTGGCTGATTTATTGACACCCTGACGACCCCATTCTTTCCACTGTGCTGCCTGATGATTCCACGTTCTGTTTTAGTGATCATTTGTGAAAACACAATTACCTCTCCTTCTTCCCTTTTGTTTTTCACTTCTTCCTTCCTTTCTTTCCTCCTTCTATTTCTTTATCTCCTTAAATGCAACAGTATAAAATTTTCTGTGTAAATGTAGTTGCCAAGAATATACTGAATTGCCCAAAAGTCTCTATCAAGAACTAACATATTTTCCTTCCTTACTCCTTCAACTGCATGTTTTGAATGTAATTATGAAGCTTCAATGAGCATACTGTTTTAATTTTTCTATATAGATAATAGCATGGTGGCCAATGAAACACAGCACTCTCAGCAGGAGTTAATTCTAATGAAAACAATAAATTTCACATAATATGGTCAACCACAAAATAGCTTTCCAATTACTTAGTTATATGAAGTCCACCTGTTCTACTTCAGGCAAAATTACCACTGAAGTTAAAAATTTTCACAGATTAAGAACTTTGTGACTTGACCTTAGTTACCAGCCCAAATTAATATTTATGATAGCTTCTGATTTCTCAGCCATGTTCTTCTGCACAAGCAACTGAGGAAGGTTTATGTACCAAGAGGGCTGATTGTATACAAAACTGTTCTCAGATATGAAAACTGGCTCAGCTTTCATAAAACAGTTCCACCATAACTCCTAGCATACCCCTGCTAATGTCCTGTCCACCCTGTTTTACCACTTCTTTTCCACTAGTGCTGTTGAGGGAAATTGGACAGGTCAATAGAATACACAGATCTTTTTTACAAGGGATGTCATGGTATAAAATCTAGTCAATTAAAACATAGGTATTTTTAAGTTACTGCATAGGGGGAGGCAAAGCACTGCTCCCCAAGAAATCTCACACAATTCCCCTATTCAAAAGGCAGGAGGATCTGGAGCAGAGGTTGGAAGAGTGTCAGGAATTAAGCAAGCACTGTCATAGTTACAAAAGCAAAAGATCAATGTGTAAAGAATCAAAGCTAGTTACTGGACAAAGCAGCTGCAGAACAGCTGGATTTACAGTGCTGAGGTATGTCATTTAACATGCAAATGGGAAGAAGCTGGGGAAACCATCCCTCCCAAACCTAGGGAGTCTTCTGTAGGCAAGAACTGTTTATTTAGCAATTTCAATGCAAATATATTTTTTGACCAGTGTGAACATCAACATAATATTCATATTTACTTTAACCAGTATACTAAGAGGAAAAATCTATACACAATGTAATTGACTTTACATCTTCATTTGAAGGAAATTGCATGTTAGTCTTTACTAATTGGAAACTATCATGACAAATTTGTCAAACAATATAGTTTCCTTGTTTCTTGATGACAAAAAGATTATTGATGATGACTCTGAAGTTAACATTAGAGAATTCAAATTATTTTTGTGGTTCAATTACCCAAAATGTGCAAATAATTTAAATTTTATTTGTACACTTTGATTATCTGGCCATGAGACTTCTGAATAAATTAGACCTTATTTCTATTGCTCTATTACTACTCTTATTTTATAATGCACATCTTTCAGTGACAATGACAGTCATTATGTGCTAATATAAAAACTAGAAGAAGTAGTAGCAGAGAGAATTTCTAATGCAATAGCAGGGAAAATATGTGCAGGAGAAAGCAGAGCAAGGCAGCTATGAACACTGTAAAATGTGTACTAGACCAAAAGAGAGACTTAAAATATTATTTCAGAGAAAGTATCTTCTGAAAAAAATGAAAGAAAAAAACAAACTCACAGTATGATTCTGTTTATACAGCAAAATATGATGAAAATGAAACTTTATTCTTCAGAAGGATCTCAGTTTAAATCAGTTAAATTGTGATTTCACAATGCTTTGTTGTTTCTTGAGAGTTTCAAGTGAAATTTGTAAATTTTTATGAGTCTGAAAAAATAATCAAGCTTATCATTCAGGAGCAGTTCCCACAATGATTATTTTTTTCTAAATTTAATTTAAAGGCAAGAACAAAAATTAAAGGTTTTTTTTTAATCAAGATTAATTGACTGGGTAAGCAATAATAGTCCTCACCTCTAGCTAATTTGTGTATAAGGATATGTAAAGTAAGTGCATTATTTCACCGTCCTCACAGCTGGGCTTGCAGGAGATGATTCACATCACATGCAACATAAGATACTATATCACATGTAACTAAGAGACCTATAAAGTCTGTCAAATGGGAAATATTGAAAGATATGCTTTCATAGCTTTCTCCATCCTGTTCATCAAAGCACTTAGAATAGTGGCCTATGACTTTATAAACAAGTCACATATTGTAAATGATTGCTTTATTTTACACTACTTTTCAGTGCCAGGTATGGTTTTCTTCCAATGGAAAGCTGGAAACTCTGATCTATTGTTACATAATCTTGCACCCAAAGATTCTTGCTCTGTCTTTTTTATGGTTGAAGGTGTGTTCTATAGTCTGTGTTTCAGCATTCATCTTTTCCTGTTGTCTTGGAAGAACCATAAAACAATTGAAGGTATTAGTAAACACATAGCATAATCAGCAGAAAGGATGAAATACCAGTGTTGGGGGTCAGGTTTTCTTCCCTTTTGTTCTTTTTTACATATAGAATTTTTTCCCATAAGTTACTAGGGAAAGCATTTTCAATGCCACCATTTCCTGTGTAAAAAGCTCATCTCGAGGGACAGACATACCTTGAGATTTGGGCTGATAAAAGGAAGGGAAGGGGTTGCCGCCCCCTCTCTCTCTCTCTTCATCTCGGGGTCTGGCTGAAGGACGTCGTTGCTTTTCTCTGGGCTGCCCTTCCCCCACCCCATCCTTCGCTCACAGCTGCTTTCCCCTGTCGCAAGGTGAGGCTTCACTAGCTTTTTTTTTCGATTGAGACTTTATTAACATCTCACTTAAAGAAAGACTCGCTTTCCATCTGCCCGGGACTGAGTTTTCACTGCCCTCTGCCCAGCCGGGAGCAGAGGCACCGCTCCCTGGCCCACCACCCCCCCCCCCCCCCCGCCGCCCCGCC
>JAVSBS010008731.1:27946-43232 GCA_033124195.1 Coracias cyanogaster | reverse complement strand
CCCGCCCCGCCCCCCCCCCCCCCCCAAAAAAAAAAAAAAAAAAGAAACAACAGATCCCAAACCCCAAAGTTTTGAAATCTTCACATTCTGACTTTAATGTTAGAATTTGGGTGCGAAAAAGGAGCAGAGCATCCTGGATGTATAGCAGCTCTAGGAAACAAATGAAGTTCATGACTGTCCAGATATCTTTATATCCTCATTTTAGTTGGCAATTTCTTTGTGAGTGAAACTATGGCTTCTTGACTTTCTTAGAATATACAATTTTATGAAGATATTAGAGAAATCCAGAGGTACGTTCAGAGTCTTGGAGTAATTACTTCAGAGACCTGTCTTTCAAACACACATCTAGGCTACACCAAAAATATGGCAAAATATTCAGAATCTAAGATAGTTACTGGACACTATCCAGTATGAAAGACTATGAAAATTAACGTTTGGTTCAGTAGAATAGCTTGAGGAATATCCAATAATGGAAAGACCTCAAACAAGAATGTAGTGTAATGATATGCAAAATCATCTAAGTCTTGAGAATTATATGAACAGTAATGCCCTGGTTCAGCCAGGACAGGGTTAACTTGGTCAGAGAGAGCCGCGGCTGGGCTATTCCATACCATGCTGACATCATGCCCCAGCTTGGGCTCTGGGCCAGTTCCGGTTCCGGGGGGCGCTGTGTGGCAGAGCAGGGTGTGCCGGGACTGATCTGCCTTATCTGCATGCTCGGTATCACTTGTTTTGTACATTGTTTTGCTTGCTGTTGCTACTGCTGTTGTTGTTTTGATTGTTTCTTGTGTGTTACTGTATTAAACTCTCCTTATCTCAACTCTCAAAGGCACCTCTAACCCCTCCTGCCGTGGCTCAGCTCCCGGCAGGAACCAAACCACCACAGCCTTACTGAACCGCCACGGCTTTACTAAACCACCACAGCTTTTGCCTCCCAACATGGGGCTCGAACCCATGACCCTGAGATTAAGTCTCATTGCTTACCAAAAAAAGCTGTGGCATCTCGTCCCTCTGGCATATCAACTGCACCACCCAGCTTGGTGTCATCAGCAGACTTGCTGAGAGTGCACTCAATACCACTGTTGATATCATTAATGAAGATATTAAACAACACTTGCCCCAGTATGGACCCCTAAGGGAAACCACTTGTCACATTTTTCCATCTGGACATCGAACCATTGACCACTATGCTCTGGATGCAATCATCCAGCCTGTTTCTTATCCACTGAACAGTCCACCCATCAAACTCATATTTCTCCAGCTTCAAGAGAAGTGGGGGACCATGTTGAAGGCCTTGGAGAAGTCCAGATCCATAGCTCTTCCCTTGTCTATTGATGCAGTCACTACATTGTAGCAGGCTACAAGGTTGGTCAGGCAGGACTCGCCCTGAGTAAAGCCATGCTGACTCTCTTGGATCACCTCCCTGTCCTCCATGTGCCTTAGCATATCTTCTAGGAGGATCTGTTCCATGATCTTCCCAGGCACATAGGTGAGGCTGAGAGGTTGGTAGTTCTCAGGGTCATCCCTTCTACCCTTTTTAAAAATGGGTTTGATATTTCCTTTCTTCCAGTCACTAGGGACTTCACCTAACTGCTCAGACTTTTCAAATATTATGGAGAGCGGTCTGGCAACTGCAATAGCCAATGCTCTCAGGACTCTGGGATGCATCTCATCAGGTCTCTCTGTGTGTGTTAAGGTTCCCCAAATAGTCAAGAACCTTGTCCTCATTTACAGTGGCAGGGACTTTGTGTCCCTGGTCCCTGTCTCATGGGCCATTGACTTGAGAGCTGTGTGGGGAGAGATTGCCAGTAAAAACTGAGGCGAAATAGTTGTTGAGGCCCTCAGCCTTCTCCTCATCTGTTGTTACTAGCTCACCATTGCTGCCCATCAGTGGGGGACGCTTTCTTTGACCTTCGTTTTCTGGTTTACATATCTGTAGAAGCCCTTTTTATTTTTCTTTGCATCCCTTGCCAAGTTCAGCTCCAGCTGCAACTTGGCCTTCCTGTCCTCGCCACTACACAGCCAGGCAATGTCCCTGTGCTCTTCCCAGGTTGTCTGTCCCTGCTTCCACTGTCTGTGCAGTTTCGTTTTGCCTTTTATTTTGACCAGCAGGTCTCAACTCGGCCATACTGATCTCTTTCCTTTCTTGTCTAATTTCTTACACGTGGGGTTTGAGAGCTCTTGTACTCTATGGAAAGCATCCTTAAAGATCTGCCAGGTCTGCTCTGCTCCCTTGTCCCTGAGGACTGTTTCCCAGGGGGTCTTATTGACGTAACTCCTTGAAGAGCTGCAGGTTTGCTTTCCTAGAATTTAAGGTCCTGAATTTGCTTTTCATCTGCCTCATGCCCTTAGGACAGTGAACTGCACTAGTGCATGGTCACTGCAGCCCAGGCTGCCTCCAATTTTGATATCCCTGATGAGTTCACCTGCATTAGTGACTTGTATCAATACTGTTCTGAAAATTTATCCTATCCTATCCTATCCTATCCTATCCTATCCTATCCTATCCTATCCTATCTATATTTTGTTACTTTTTTTATCTAGAACATAGTTTAAGTCTACATATAAACTTCAATTAATACTATTCTGAGATACAGCTTTCCTATTTTGAACAAACTTGTTTGCTTGCTTGTTTGTTTGTTTGCATTTTCCCCTTAGCCCATTTCCCTCTGCCCTTTCAATAGTAATTTTCACAGTAGTTTCATGTGTGTAATTCAGTGACAGCCACCACCCATTTCCAATATTGCAAAAGAAGCAACTTAGAAGACTTAAAAAAGACTTTGGAATAAATCATAAAATCCTATCTATCCTTTTTTTTGACAATTGCATCACTGAAGTAGCAGACTAAAATGAATGATGCTACATATGTGCATATATATATATATGTATATAGAAATCTATGCATAAGAAAAACATATCACTTCAACGCTTCTGTTGTAGCTGTGGTAAAAAGACATTGAAAAAATTGATAGTTTGACAAAGGTTTAAGTTGCATTCCATTTCTGATATTTGTTTCTTATTACCACCCACATCTTTCGTCATCTTCCTATAGTTTTATCTTAGTATGTCTTTGTAGTATGAAGAACATCTGTTTCCTGTATTTAAAGGAACATGAAAAATTACTCTTAATTTTCTTTTATTGCACATTCAGGTCAAGGCTATCATGATCAGTTTATAGTTCTCTGACATATCACTCTAAAACATTGCTATGAGGCTACCTATTGAAATCAATCTTAATCATCTTTTATTTAAAAGGGCACTTCATCAGTGTGACTGTTAATCCAGAGTCGACAATAGATTCATCCACATTGGAAAAGCCAAAAGGTTAGACAGACACTTGCTGTTTGTCCTGCATTGCCTGTAAAAAGAAAATTTATCTATTCTTTTTAAGATTTGGAAAGTACATGGGATTTTTTGATTTGTGGCATGGAAGATAAGGGTAAGTATGTGATGAAGACCAAAGACATTGTAAATCATTAGCATAGTAGCACACATATTGTCAATTTGACATTTTACTAATATGAACTAAGTTGAGCAATCAGTTATGTTTGCTTCTGTAGTGCATGACAAATAGAATTTCATTCATTATTTATTTTATGCTCTTTTTTTTCTTTCTTCATGCTATCAAAGTTTTTGTCAAATCTTTAGAATACTGAAGCTTTTGGAATATGGAAATCTGGAAAATTACTTAAGATTTTATGTATATGGGAAAGTTAAACTAACTTGAATGTCACTTAAATTATTATGAAGAAACGTGAATTTAAACTATTATTCCTCTTATGAACAGTCTTTTTCTGGGATAGAGATGCAGATGTCACTAAGTTTAAGCTCAGTGAAAAAGCTAAACATCATTTGGTACAAATGTTTATTCACCTAGTATAAATGTGTATTCACCCAGGAAGTCATATTAAGTCTGATTGGCATTAAAGGTCTTTTTTAACATGGACATATTTTCCTCTCTTTCTAGAGGCTTTGACACTAATGTATTTCATCAAAACTGTACTTGCAACTTTTCCATCTGTGCAAGCTTTCTGGCTTGGTAGCAAAATAATTCTCTGTAGAAGTTACTTCTCAGCCCTTCTTCTATTTAAAAAAAAAAACAACCAACACCACCAGAACAAACCCAACAAAATTCACCATTACTATTTAGCATTTCTTGTAATGTAACTAACAGGTGGCAAATATATTTAGTGAAACATTTTTCTGACCATTTACATGATTATGTAAAAGAACAGTCTACAATTCATCAATCAATAATAGTGAGGATGGCATTTATAGTTACCAGATAGATAGCTTATGTATTTGTTTAGAAGTATCCAGACTCTTTGGTAATAAACAGAATTTTGAATTCATATTTTACTTTAATATCATCAAGCATTTTCTAAAATTACATTAAAATACAAAGGACAGTGACATTCCTTTTCGTTGAAATAAGAGTAATTAAAATGTAATTTACAATGTGTTTGAAACATGCATCTCAAGTTTTGGCAATGCCATGGCATCTATATTGAGAAAAAGAATAGAAAAATGTCATTAAAAAATACCATTTCAGTGTCTTTATCAAAGCAAAATTCACACTGATTGCATTGTATTAGTGCTGTATTTATGAAGATTCTCAGAATACCAACAGCTAATCCAACATAAACAAGTTTGCTATATGTTAAACTTAAGAAATCATATTTCTTTCATGACAAATAATGCTGATTCTACATTTTACCTCACAAAGAAGGGAAGTTATTTTTACTTTTCTGCTTTTGTAGCATGTACAACTAGGAAATTAAAAGTTTTTGCCCCTGCTCCAGGACCGTCCTGAGGTTTAAACTTCCAAAATGTTTTTAAAACTTATCTAATTTTTCTTCATTTTAAACAAATCTGTCAGTGCTTCAGTATGATGAATATTACTTTGTGGAAAGTCTGCAAAATTAATCTCACAGGGAATTTTACAGTAGCTTATTAAGTTCCTAGGAAGAACACTGCTCTGATTTTCAGTATCCAGCTGTTTCCTTTTAAAGTTGAGCATCATAATCATGTAAAAATGAAACTAAATTAACTGACTTTTTTTTATACAGCTTCAAGTATGTATATATTTTTAAATGGGAGTGAAAACCAGAAGTGGCACCTAAACTTGCTATTTGTAGCATAATTTCTTAAAGTATTTGCTCCACAAAAGTGTCTGTTGGAAGAAGATCCAACAAAGATGTATTGATAAGCTCTTTGTTGTAAACAGATGGGGAGAATACGCCCCTGATTCTACTACTGCCATTTCTACAATAGATAATATAAATTAGGTGTCTACTCCTTGAATGTCAGATATCATAATAATACACCCACTAATACATCCACTATTTTCAGGAAGATATTGAATACCATATAGACAGTCAAGTGACAGAGGTTTTCTAATGGTAAAATTATTTTCCTAATATGCTGGCTAGTCATTGGAACAAGCTTGCCTTAACAACAAAAATTAGGAAGGTAAATGGTTGAGTTTTGGGGTTGGAGGATTTTTTTCATAATAAATCTCCATAAAGGTTATGGATCATTATAATGTATATTAAAATTTCTCCCCCTCTACTTCATTTTTGTGAGACCTCACCTGCAGTACTGTGTCCAGCTCTGGAGCCCGCAACACATGAAGGACATAGACCTGTTGGAGCGGGTCCAGAGAAGGGCCACAAAGATAACCAAAGGGCTGGAACACCTCTTTTATGAGAATAGGCTGAAAGAGTGGGGCTTGTACAGCCTGGAGAAGAGAAGGCTTCTGGGAGACCATATTGCAGCCTTCCAATATCTGAAGGAGGCCTACAAAAAAGCTGAGGTGGCACTTTTTACAAGGGCTTGTAGTGATAGGACAAGGGGTAATGGCTTCAAATTGGAAGAGTGTAGATTTAGAGTAGATGTAAGGAAGAAGTTCTTCCCTTTGAGGATGGTGAGACACTGGAACAGGTTGCCCAGGGAAGCTATACATGCTTCATCACTGAATGTGTTCAAGACCAAGTTGGATGGGGCCTTGCACAGCCTTCTCTAGTGTGAGGTGTCCCTGCCCTTGGCAGAGAGGTTGGAACTAGATGATTGTTAAGGTCATTTCCAGTATTTGGAAGTGTGGATGAGATCCTCCCCTCAGTCTTCTCTTCTCCAGACTAAATAGACCCAAGTGCCTCAGCCTTTCCTCATAAGGGAGATGTTCCCTATTCTATTCTGTTCTATTCTGTTCCATTCCATTCCATTCCATTCCATTCCATTCCATTCCATTCCATTCCACTCCACTCCATTCATTCCTATTCTATTCTGGATTAGCTCTCCAGTTACCAATGCAGCCAAGGTAAGAATTGGGTCCCATTTCCTCTTTACTAGGTTTTATTCCATTAATATTTTTCACTTGGAGAAAAAAAAAAACCAAAACATATAATTCAGATGAAATATTGAAAAACCATTACATAGGGAAAGCTGGATGCAACCAAAAAATTTTTTCTTCAGAAGAGAAATTTAATATACGAGACAGTTGAGGACAGTGTATATGGAGGTGATAATCATATGAATACTAGAAGACAGGCTACAGAAAATAGAATGGGAAAAGCAAATAATTTAGAGTATTTCAATGGAAAATGGACGTGGCAGCTTTTGAAGGATTTCTAAACAGTTTCTATGAAAAGCAACAAAACAAAAAGTAGCTGTTCCTATATTCTAAGAAAGATTTTGACTTTTAAATGAAACATTACAATAAAATCTAAAAAAATATTGACACATATGTGGATTTCAAAAGACAAAGGATATTGTCATTATAAGCCTTAGTACAAAGGGGTTTGGAATAAATTCAAGAGAAAGAAAAGAAAAAAGTCAAAAGCAAAATGTAAAGCTAAGGCTATGACATGTAATTAGCTTGGTTAAAAAAGTAGATGCTATGTAAACCATTAACATTACAAAACAATTTTTCGGTAGAAGAATATTTTTACACTAGATTAAAAGCCTACCAGGGCTTTCACTGTTGTAATCTGCCTTGATGGTATAAATATTTTCATGATGGACAGGCCAAGGATGAGTGAATAAGGAAGTTTTCAGTACTGTTTTCATTAGTGAGAGAAGAACAAATCCCTATCCTTGAGATTAAGAACATATTTTTAATTGGATTTTTTTTGTTTCTACATTCTTCATCAATGTGTTATTAAAAGGGAGCTAAAACCACAAAAATATGTTTTGATGGTAGATCTTTTTACCTGAAAATAATTTCATGTTAAAAAAAAAAAAAAAAAACAAAAAAAAACCCGTAGCTTTCTGGGATTTTGGCTTTGTTGATTTCTGAGTTTACTTGTACTGTTTGCTCTCTTTCAGAAGAGAAAACAAACAAACAAACAAAAAAACACAACAAAAAACTTCACACAACAACAGAAACATAAAACCAAAACCCAGTAGCTCCTATATCTTAAGCATTTTCTTTTCTGAGAAAAGATTAGTGTTTTCTGTGCAGTTCTTCTGTTTATTTAAATTAATAGTAGTTACATAAGCATACGAGGGAGAACAGGGTACTTAGTGATATTTAAAAACAAAACAAAACACTTAGAACTAAAAGGTTTCCCACTGCTGCAACAACTTTATTATTATAGTAGGCATTGGACCAGACTCTTTATCTTGGAGAAAAATAGCGTTCTCCATAGCTGTTGTTTTAATTCTTGTGTCCAAAAGATGTGATAACTTACACTATATCTTAGTGCACCTGCGAGCCCAATCACCAATGCAACTGAAAGTCACAAATATTAGAAATTCCTTAATGTATTGGCCAACACAGTATCAAGCTTTTATTGGCACCATTATTAATTCAGTTTAAATAAAAAATCCCTGTGAACAGTTCTTGTAAATATGTTTTAGTTTTTACTTTTTAAAGCATTTGCTACAGTATCTCTGTATAGTAAGATTTTTATAAAGGTCTACTGAAAAAGCTTACTGAAAGTCTTCTTGCAAATTCGGAATAGATAGTCTATGGTATTTATACAATTCCTTATTTAAATACCTTTATAATAGAAAAATTGTAAATTTTTTATCTTTGTTCACTGCAACAGATGATTGTCATTGCTCCTCTGATAAAGATTCCGTCAAGGAATTTTCTGAAATGTTGGAGAAGATTCCTCTTACACTACAGATGTTCTTTAGGTAGATCAAGTAAGTGCTCTGGAATCTCCTCAGTTTAAAGATACTGATACACTTGGCTAAGTCTATCAAAAACCCCAATGTTAATAAAGGTTAGCATACAAATCTCTGTGAAAGAACGTACATGTATGTGTGTGTGCATGAAATTTCAGGCAAATGTTGGTTGCGTTAAGTGGTGCTGAATGGCCATTAATAACATATATAGCTCATCAGTCTGAGTCAGATTAACATGTCATTCAGTCTTATTTAAACCTTAGTATTTGTTACATTTTTTTGCCACTAAAGATTGCTTCCTGAAAAACAGCTTCCTGCAGCGTCTGAACAATCTCTAAATAGTCTTTTGCACTCAGTCATTAATGTTTGGAATTGAAGTTACTGACTTGTAAATGTATGGCGTTTAAAAATGTGACAATTGACAAGATGCTGTATATTTAGAGGATAAACACATTAAAGAAACAAAATGCCCAAATGGTGTCAGATAAATTAATTTTTAATTTTGATAGTTTTTGCTTATTCTAGTGAGGTGTGATGGAATTTTACACAAAGTCCTGCCTAAGAGTTCTTAAGCATATGTAAAATAATGCTTTTATTATGATGATGTAAATGCAAGAAATTTCTAATGGTACTTCAATTAGTACATCTTTATTTCTAAACGAAATTACACTGATAGAGACAGATGGTGAGAGAGTTGGTCACATATGATAAGAAAGAGTTTTAAAGCTCATTATTGAGATTTTTATTCTGCATTTTTCTGTGTGTTTCCCTTTAGTATTCTGTTCTCTGTGAGATTTAAACATAACAGAGCAAGAAGAGTCAGATAATGTGAGTAATGCGTTTACCATGGATGAGCATTATGATCTGGATAAAAAGAGGATTCAGACCAAATTCTGTATATCCAAAACATACGATCTGAGTCAGAACTTTCTGATCTATAGAAACACGGTTTCTATAGAAATGGTCTGTCAGACCAAAGGTCATTATTATTTAGTACTCTGCCTCAACAAGTGATTAGTAACACAAGTTCACAGAAGATGTTTTGTATGGTGCTTTCAAAGAATCATCCTTTGCTTTGTGTTTCTCAGATGCTCGGAGGAAGCGGTTCAGGGATGTATACAGATTGTGCATAGACTATTGGTTTTAATAACCTCCTTGAATCTATCTAATCACTTTTAAACCCATTATTCTTCTGTTTTCCCCTATATCCTAAAGCAATGAATCAAAGAGTTATATAATTCATTAAAAAAGACTCAGCTTTGGTTTCTTGGGTTTTTTCAGTTTTGTTGCATTTTGCTGCCTGTTAAAATTATATTGGAGATAGTTCACATGAGAAACTATAATCACAATATTTGTAACTATATTGTATTTGGCCTTCACAACAACTTACATAGACTTCTCGGTGTCTTCCAAGGCTTTTGAAGAATCTTATCTTATTCAATTTCTTTTTATATCAGAGTCATTCCATATTTTGAATCATCTGTGTCATCCTATATATTTTCAGTTTCCTCTGCAAAATCCTTTTTACAGCTATAATCCCAATGAGTTGTTCACTGTGGTATGGAACTAAGTATTCATATGTGTCGTTTGCTCAACTTAATGTCACTGACATGTATAGAGTGGACTTTTCTCTGCAGTATCTCCATGTGCAGATATACAAAATAAAAACTAAACCAGGAATAAAGTTTTCACAGAATCACAGAACGTTAGGGATTAGAAGGGACCTTGAAAGATCATCTAGTCCAATCCCCCCACCAGAGCAGGATCACCTAGATCAAGTCACACCAGAATGCATACAGGTTGTCCCTGGACAACTTGTTCCAGTGCTCTGTTACCCTCACCTCATGAAGAAGGTTTTTCTCATACTTACGTGGAACCTCCTATGTTCCAGTTTGCACCCATTACCCCTTGTCCTGTCATTGGGTGTCACTGAGAAGACCCTGGCTCCATCCTCCTGACACTCACCCTTTACATATTTATAAACATTCATGAGGCCACACCTCAGCCTCCTCTTCTCCAAGCTAAAGAGATCCAGCTCCCTCAGCCTTTCCTCAGAAGGGAGATGTTGCACTCCCTTAATCATCTTGGTGGCTCTGTGCTGGACTCTCTCAAGCAGTTCCCTGTCTGAGGGGGCCACAACTGGACACAATATTCCAGATGCAGTCTGACCAGGACAGAGTAGAGGGGGAGGAGAACCTCTCTTGTCCTACTAACCACACCTCTTCTAATACACCCCAGGATGCCATTGGCCTTCTTGGCCACAAGGGCACATTCCTGGCTCATGGTCATCCTGCTGTCCACCAGGACCCTGAGGTCCCTTTCACCTACACTGCTCTTCAACAGGTCAGTCCCCGACTTATACTGGTACATGGGGTTGTATTTGCCCAGATGCAAGACTCTACACTTGTCCTTGTTATATTTCATTAGATTTCTTCCTGCCCAACCCTCCAGCCTGTCTAGGTCCCGCCGAATGGCAGCACAGCCTTCTGGTGTGTCAGCCACTCCTCCCGGTTTTGTGTCATCAGCAAACTTGCTGACAGTGCACTCTATTCCCTTATCCAAGCCGTTGATGGATATATTGAATAGTACAAGACCCAGTACCGATCCTTGAGGGACTGCACTCAATACAGGCCTCCAACTGGACCCATTCCCATTGACCACAACTCTCTGGCTTCTTCCCTGCAGCCAGTTCACAATCCACCTCACTACCCAATCATCCAGACAACACTTCCTCAGTTTAGCTGTGAGGACACTGTGGGAGACTGTGTGAAATGCTTTACTGAAATCAAGGTAGCCCACATCCACTGCTTTACCATCATCTATCCACATGGTTATGTCCTCATAAAAGGCTATCAGATTGGTCAAGCATGACCCCTTGGTGAAGCCATGTTGAGCACCCCTAATGACCCTCTTATCCTTGATATGCCTAGAGACAGTGCCAAGGATAAGATGTTCCATCACCTTTCCAGGGATGGAGGTGAGGCTGAGTGGTCTAGTGTTACCTGGGTCCTCCTTCTTGCCTTTTATGGAGATTGGAGTGACATTTTCTTTCCTCTAGTCCCCAGGCAACTCTCCTGTTCCCCATGGCTTACCAAAGATGATGGAGAGGTACAACATGTTAAAAAATGGGGTTAACAATAAGTCTAACATGGGTAACATTTCTATGCAAAGTATTTAACAAAAATATTTAATAATACAACAGAAGGCAATGCACAGAGCATTTGCATCATGCTTGAACTGATCAGAGATTTATTTCCAAAAGGAAGCAATATAGATTGTATAAATTCCTGGAATGCTGTATACATGGTTGTGATTTAATAAAATGATGCATCAAAGGTGTGGCTGTGACATGTCAATCAGGCTTATTTTATGAGATTTCTTAGGAATGATAAATGTAGAACTAGCCAGAGACAATCCCACAGTGGGTATTTCTTGTTCAATTCACAAATTGCTTGCCAAAAGACAGTAAGAAATTATCAACTGTTGGTGAATATTTGTCATAATATTCAATTTCCTCATATATTGCTCAAATACCACATATCCTCTTGGCTCCTTATTGAGGTGTGAATATTTCAGTTCTGATGAACAGTCACTTTCATCTGATGTTTTTGGTGGCTTCACGTTGAAGTGAGATGTGTGACTGAACATTTGCAAGTGTTGGCATCAGGAATATGAAAGTCTCCCTGTGCAATAGACTAAGATACATGAAACAGAGATGACATCATTCTTGAACTGTTATCCAACTTCCAGATAAACCTTGTGGAACATATCCATGAAGTGAGTGCCTATGATCAGTTAAATATTTTTGCTTGCCAGTGTTTGCTCTCTGACTATAAACCTGGCAGAGAATCAGGAAGTCTTAGTATGGGTTTCAAGTCTGGTGAAGAGGAATAAAAAGACCGTTCTGAATGTCTGAGTCAAAGGGTATTGTAATGGTATTTAGGCAGAACTTTATTTGAACTTTACCATTTTGCTCCAACTAGTGAAATGTTACCTTCTATCTTGCAAAGCCACAAAATATCTTTTAGTGCATTAGAGGCACTGATGCACATATACAACACATTTGGGAAGCCTAACCTTTGCAGAACACAACCAAAGTTTTGAGGATGTCATGTTCTCTGGTAAATTAGAGTTGAAGTTATCAGGGCCAGTCCAACTTCTCTGTGAAGGTCAGTTATAGCCAATTTATGGAGCTTTTCAGCAAAACAGCTGTGTAAGTTTTACACGAAAAATGTGGAGTAGAATTAGAATGGTGTTTTAAGCTGATGTAAAACTCAAATGCTGCTAAAAGTGGCACTTCCAACATTCTTCGCTTGTTTGCATCCTTTACTCAGCGTAGCATGATCCCAGGGAGAGGTGGTACAGATCCCTAATCCCACTGAATTTTTCTCAGGTGTTAGAAGAAAAAAAAAAAAGATACTCTAAATCACATCAGAAAGGTCTTATTCTCTGGCTCCAACACTACCGGAACAAGTACAGACAACTGAGAATAGATAGAATGGGACAGAAGAGAGAATGGGATAACATCTTCCAGCTGCATGAGCTGTTTTAGCTCAAACTTTCCATGAAAAAAATGTGCCATAAATCTACTCTTCTCCTGTACTTTTCTGATGTAACATAGCTTTCTAACATAAAATTTTGAAAACTATGGTTGCTCCTAGTAGTATTTTAGTTATCAGTTTTAAGGGGCAATTATATTTAGTCCTGAAGCTTATAAATGAAACATCCAAAGGACCGAAATGCATAAAATATATGCAATATGATGAGTAGTTTAAACTTTGTGTTTAGTATAACCATTTCATTTACAGCTCAAGATATTTTCTTTTTTCACAGATCACAGAAGCCATCTGCAGGAACAAATAAAACACCATTATGTTTCCAATTATTCTGCAGCAGTTAAATTTTATCTATGAAATATCCAGTGCACCCTTCCATCGAAAATGAGCCAAGTATTCACATAAAATTATCTGTTATCCAATTTTTTACCAACACTTAATGAGTGTCGTTCAACGCAATAAAGGATGGCAAAAGAATTTATTTCCTCTTCCTCCTTGAACTTCTTTTCATATGCTTCTCTATTATCCTTACTGTTCTCAGGACACGATCAATTCTCACAATAGGATTGGAAGGAACATTAAACTATCATCTAGTTTAAGTAGGCTGAGTTTAGCTTAGGTATCATCAGTATGACATCTGAATACTAAGCAAGTATAATACATGTTTATTTCACCAATTATTAAAAATAACTTCTAATTTAAAAAATCTCAGAAAGCTTAACCTAGTCCCTGCATCTCACAAAGGCCACAAAAACAGTTTTTTCTCAAGCCCACATGAGAGTCACTTAAGAAAGAGATGTCTTCTCTGTTCTCTAAACTGAAATGGATGACTTTATTCCAACATTTTTACTGAGTCATTCTGTTTATTTTTTTTTGCTCTTCTTTGATTGTTTCCTATCTTAAAAAATATATTTGAAAGTGTAACAGTCAAAACTAGATGCTGCAGTCCAGCTACACGTGGTGTGGTGACCACACCTGATGAAATTTGCATACTTCTGTCTGTACATACACATTTTCTGGTAGCATTATGGAGTTGATCTCTTGTATCACACTGCTGTGTTTTTTCTTTTATTGCTATTTAGGCATATATTTCCACTTCTTTGCATTAATTGATTCAAGTTCATCTTTCTAAATATAGCTCTTTGGAATCTACTTTATGTTGTTTATTGTTCTTCAATTTGAAGTCTGAACTTGAAGAGATCATATTATGATCCTGTCCTCCAAAAAGCTTGCAATTCTTTGAAACCAGCATGCACAAAGGTGTAATTTTTCTGACTACTCCAACACCTAGGTCATTTACAAAAAATATTGACCTAAGCATGACCTAAAATACATCAGCATCTTGCAGTGCCCTTCTACATGCATGCAGCATGGACAGCAAACAGGAGGAGATGGAAGCCACTGTGCAACAGGAAAACTATGGGCCTGGGGTAGGATCACAGGCCAGCACGAGAGTACCTAAAGTACAAGATAATGGAATTCCAGCTAGTAAGTCAGCTTCTGGCTCAATTAACTGGTTCAACAACGCACAAAGCATAGGGAGCAAACAGGAAGCACTACACATCTGAGTGTGGTCACAGGGGCATGATCTCATTGCAGTTGCAGAGACATGATGGGATAACTCACATGACTGGAATGGACTCATGGACAGCTACGTATTTTTTAGGAAACATAGAACAGCAAGGCAAGGCGGTGGAGTTGCTCTTTATCTGCAAGAGCAACTGGAATGTATCAAGCTTTACTTAACAGGGGATGAAGAGCATGTTGAAAACTTATGGGTAAGAAAAGGACTAACATGGGTGACACTGTTGTGAGTGTTTACTACAAGACACCAGACCAGGAAGAGGAACTCGATGAGGCCTTCTACAGACAGCTACAAGTAGTCTTAAGATCACATGCCCTGGTGCCATGGGGGACTTCAGTCACTCTGATATTTAATGGAAAGGCCACACACTGAGGCATACACAGTCCAGGAGGCTCCTGCAGTGCATTGATGATGAGTTTCTGACACGGGTGGTGGAGAAGCCAGTGAAGAGAAGTGTGCTGCTGGACCTTGTACTAACAAACAAAGACCTGGTTGGGGATGTTAGCATTGGGGGCAGCTTTGGCCGTAGTGGCCATGAGATGGTGGAGTTCAGGTTCATAGAAGAAAGAAGCAGGACAATAAGTTGTATTGAAACCCCAGAATTCAGAAGAGCTAAGTTTGTCCTCTTCAAAGACCTACTTGGAGGAATCCCATGGGCTAGGACTCTAGAAGGTACGGGAGCCCAAGAGAGATGGTTAATATTCAAGCACTACCCCCTCCGAGCTCAACATCGATGCATTCCTTTGACTGAAAAATCAAGTAGAGGAGGCAGGAGGCCTGCATGGATGAGCAAGGAGCTGCTGGAAAATCTCATATAGAATCAAAGAATCATAGAAAGTTAGGGGTTGGAAGGGACATTTGGAGATCATCAAGTCCAACCCCCCTGACAAGCAGGACTATAAAATCTAGGGCAGGTTACACAGGAACGCATCCAGATGAGTCTTGAAAGTCTCCAGAGAAGGAGACTCCACAACTTCTCTGGGAAGCCCATTCCAGTGTTCTGTAACCCTCA
>JAVSBS010008731.1:11442-27846 GCA_033124195.1 Coracias cyanogaster | reverse complement strand
TGCTGCATCCTCATATTGGTGTCTGTGCTCGATGGCCCTGGAGTGCGGATAACTCCAGGCCCGCCCAGCTACCGAACAGGGCTTGCCGAAAGTGGAACAGCAACAGGGCCCCCTCTGCGCGGCTGCAGCATGGGTCAGCGTGGGCCCCCTCCCTGCTGCGCTCAGTTCCGGCTTCTCCAGCAGTGGGAGGCACTCGGATTCTTAGAGTGGCGAGAGGTGCTTGTATTCTTAAAGCAGCAGGAGGTGCTTGGGATTCTTAGAGCAGCAGGAGGCAGCAGCTCAGTGCAGAGCTCTCTAGCGGCAGCTTCCCCTTCCTCCCCGGCTTCTCTGGCTTGGAGTCTTTCGGTGTTTTGACTTGGTGCAGTTCCAGCAGCGGCCAGCTCAGTTCAGCTTCCTCCCTCTCCTTCCTCCCCTGGCCGTGAGGAGGACATAGCAGCAGCAATATGTCTCTCTGCACAACGTGGCGAAAAGAGAAAGTTTTTATACCTTGCCATGTCTCTACGACTTCCAACTTCCAGCAGAACCATGGCATCATGGGAGCTGTGGTTCTTTGTTTGCTGTTTTAATAAATCAGAAGTCCTTAATATGTGGGGGTCAGACTCCCACAAAGACCTTTAAGATCATCCAGTCCAACCGTAACCCTACTCTACCAAGTCCACTGCTAAACCTTGTCCCTAAGCACTACATCTACATGACTTTTAAATGAGCTAATGAAATCTAAGGGATGTAATCCCTACCCTTGGTTGGTAGGGACATCTATATCTAATTAGAAGTTTAAAACTTCAGGTTCAAAATGCCCCTGTGCATGAAAAAGAGCAGTTCTAAATATCATTGGCCAGGAGACAAAAGCTCCTGATAAGCTAAACATCAGCTTTGCTGCTGAACGGAGCATTGTTACTTCTTTCACAATATTTTGAGATAAGGCCTGTGTTCCCTCACGTTACATCTATTTACTACTATGCAGGGCTGAGGTGTACTAACCAAAAAGCATAAACTGGCTCTACCTGTAGATTTCCCATCTGCTTTCAATTACTTTCTCTGCTGGACAATGGTTTGCTGCCACCTCTCCTGAGTCCTGGAGCACCTGTGCAGCACCACCAGTACTAGGGCGCTATCTCCTGCTCTGCCCACCTCTGTTATTCAGCTGTGGGGCTCCAACATCAGTAAGACACCACCATCAACAAGGAAGAAGCTTGTTGCTGGGGTAACTTTAATATTCAAATAAACAATAGTCATAGAATGGTTTGAGTTGGAAGGGACCTCAAAGATCATCTAGTTGCAACTACCCTGCCATGGCAAGGACATCTCCAACAAGACCAGATTGCTCAAGGCCCCATCCAACTTGGCCTTGAACACCTCCAGGGATGGAGCATCCACAAACCCCCTGGGCAACGTGTTCCAGCGTCTCACCACCCTCACAAGAAAGAATTTCCTCCTGATTTCCAATCTAAATCTACCCTCTTCCCATCTTCTTGCAATAAAGACTGACTACCAAGTGGTAAGCACGGTGAGTGGTGGGGTGGCCCCTCTCTTTAATGGGAGCAATAAAGAAGGTGTTTCATGTTGACTACCTACTTGGGCTTAAAGCATTGGGGTTTTTTTTGTTTGGGTTTTGTGTGTGTGAAGAACAGGCACAGAACCTGTATTCATGCACAGAAAAAATGGGATGTAAAAATCTTTCTTGATTACAGCCTTCCAGAGTGGTGACACCAGAGAAAGAAAATGCAAACAATTTTTAATCTCTCTTACTTAAGCCAGGATGCTAATAGGATGTGGCTGCAATATAAGAAAGAGAAAGAAGTGGCTTATACCTACACAAAAACCTTTTCATGTTGCTTTCAGTTAAGCATGTTCTCCTGCTCTCAATAGCAGCCCAAACATATGTGATGTTGTCATAGAAGGAAAAATAAGACATTGGAGTAGATTCAACATATTGAGAAAATCCCCCGCGTTTTTAATTCCCCATCATTCTCTTCCCTCCAGATGCTACTCAGGATTTTACAAAATTAAGTTACACAAAAATGCCTTCATTCCTATGAAATGGGAATTTCATTTCATCCTATTCAGACAACCTAATTGCTGTACAGATTACTGTACACGATGTTGCATAGGAAACCACTTTAAAAAAAAAAAAAAAGGCTTCTTCACTAAAAGAAGGAAAAATGTACACTCCAGTACATTTACATTTGCAGTAGATTTGCATCTGCTGCTACAGCAAAGTGAAGTGTCACTGGTAGAAGCAGAATTTAAATAAAATAACTTGTTATACAATGTGTGTCATACCCATTTACAGAAGTAAAAGTTTAATAATTCCAAGACTGACAAAAATTATTATTTATTGAAAAGAAGCAACTCGATCAGATGTGTAAAGATAATCTTGATGTGAATGCAGTTATCTTCTATGGGATAATTTAAACTTAATTCCTTTCATAAAGGCCCATTAACCAGGTATAACAAAACCCATAGTGTTGGGGCTTAGATTTTCTTCCCTTTTGTTCTTTTTTTTTTTACGTATAGAATTATTTCCCATAAGTTACTAGGAAAAGCATTTTGGATGCCACCATTTCCTGTGTAGAAAGCTCTCCTCGAGGGACAGAGGTATCTCAAGATTTGGGTTGATTAAAAGGAAGGGGAGGGGTCGCTGTTCTCTCTCTCTTCGCTTCGGGGTCTGGCTGAAGGAGGCCGTCGCTTCTTCTCCAGGCTGCCCTTTCCCCCCCCACCATTCCTTGGCTCGCATCTGCTTTTTTTCTCCTGTGGTGAGGTGAGTTTTTCGCTAGCTCTTTCGACTGAGACTTTAGCAACATCTCACTTAAAGAAAGACTTGCTTTCCATCTGCACGGGACTGAGGTTTTGTTGCCCCCTGCCCAGCTGGGAGCAGAGGTGCCGTTTCCCTCCCCCCCCTTCTCCTCCAGCTTCCCTGCCTACTTCTCCTGCCTGCCTCACCCTGCCGCCTTGGCTTTTGCTGCTTCTGGAGATTCTGTTGGAACACTGCAACCGGCCCTCGCTGGGTGAAGCCCCGTTCTCCTCCTCTTCTTCTCGCTGCCATTATCACCACGTGCTGAGCCGTCCGCGCCGAAAGCCCTTCTTCCTCACTAGCTCGCCATCGCAGCTGCCCTGCCCACTGGGAACCTCCAGTGCCCCCTGCCGACCTGAGACCATCACTACACCCGAGGGAAGGGGCCCACAGCCCAAAGTGACCGATTCTCTGATTACTTGCTTTTGCAACCCATTGCTATGCTAATTGTTGTTCACTTGTTTTGATATACATACATACATATATATATATAAGTAAAGAACTGTTATTCCTATTTCCTATATCCTTGCCTGAGAGCCCTTGATTTACAATAATTTGGAGGGAGAGGGTTTACATTTCCCATCCTAAATGAGGTTCCCGCCTCCCTAGCAGACACCTGTCCTTCAAACCAGGACAGGAGATTTTCAAAACTGACCCAGATGCATTCATGTATAACCTGCCCTATGTGAACATATTTTAGCAGGTGTGTTGGACTAGGTGATCTACAGATGTCCCTTCCAACCCTTACATTTCTATGATTCTGTGTTTCTACTGTGTTTGTGAACCACAGTCTTAACTCTCCTTTGAGGATCAGTTTTATTTATCTGCTTGCTTACAACACCTAGATGATACTTTGGTGTGTTTATGACAAAGTTAATAACAAAAGTTTTATCACATTTCTAACTACAAATCTTTGCTATCCTTTTCACCAGGTCACTGGTACAGTTTAAGTAGGTAGCAAAATTAGTTTGACACTGAACTTTCTTGAAAAGTCTGTACTGGTTGTGTTCTAAAGTTTCTACTTCATTATAGTTTTGTTTATTGCAAATTGTTTAATAACTTATTTCAGAAACATTGTAGGGGATCCAGTTATGCCAACTGGTCTTTTACTTTCAGCGTTCTTCCTTTTTCCTTTCCTTGTTACTTTCTTTTCCTTTTGCAGGTTGAAACATGAAGATTTTGAATATTTCAAATGCTTTGAATCATTTGTTGTTATTTAACAGCCACAATATTAATGAAATTTCATATCCCTTGTTTTTCATCTGCCTTTTAATACATAATTACAATCTTTTACTCATGCTTTTTGTATTCTCTGCTAGTTGAAGCTTACATTGTACTTCATGGTTTCTGGTTTTGTCTCTGTGCATTTCTTCTATTCCTTGGTCAATTTGCCTAATTTCCACTTCTGTATGATACCTTTTTGTTATTTCAGATCACTTAACAGCTCCTAATATGATGATAATTTATTAAAATTTCTTGCCTGATCAAGCTTCTAGGTCACATCATCCTCTTAAAGAACAATTTTGAGAATGGTCTCTCATAGGTTCATGTAGTTCTGCATGGGATTTGTTACTTTAAGGTATTAAACAAACTCAGTCTGTTCTGAAGAACATGTTAATGTATTGTCTGTGTACTGTGTTGAACAGACTGCTGTGAATTTCACAGTCTGCTTGCTAAATTATATTAGTTTAAGAAATATCATATTGCAGAAGAGAAATACCTATCACTTCCAAGTATTCTGATAAGGTCTCCCATAGCTTTTCTTCTGTAGAGGTTTATAAAGTATTTCAAAACTCAAAAACAAATCTACACCGATATAGTATCTGAAAGATTGGCTTGCTTTTTCTGGCTCTTTTTATTTGATAAAGAAGAAAAAGAACTTTGTTTGGTTGCTGAAAGGGATCTGATGAAATCATTATTTTTAAAATACTGGTATCCATCATATAAAATATCTAGTCAAAATTAACTGTAGAGATTTCCTAAAGTACTTAACGCAATTATTATGAAATGCCAGGTTGGAAAAAACAGTAATTTTTCCAGCCTTCTAACACTGTATTATTCTGTGTATCCTACAATGGAAAACTTCAGCTCAGACAGTAATTTTTTATGCTGTCAGATGAAGCAGCTGGAAAATAGGCCTTACTTTCAAGTTTCCTTCCTTTTGGCAGTATGTGTCAAAAATATAATGTGGGTTGGACTGAATCTAATGATATTAAATTTATGATCGTGACAAGAGATAATGGTACTAAATTAAAATCCTTGGTCTTTCCATTTGCAGGGGCTGGTAACTTAATAATAATAACTCATTTCAGGATGAATGTCGATACACAACTTCATAGTCTAGGAATACATATTTGTAACTTAGAGTCCCCTGTGTATTTCTCCATTAAGGTGGCATACTGAAAAAAATAATCTTGATGCCTTTGAGCATCAAGTTGACATTCTTACAAGTTAAATATACTTTAAATTTTTAAAGTAAGGTCTAGCAGTTAATCATTAAAGACTCTGTTCTTTGATTTTTATTAAATAGAGACAGAATGTGAATTATAAAGGTTTTAAGTTGCCAAGAAATATATAATATTGGACTGGATCTACAAAATATAGGACTGTGTACTTTTGCCGTGATAGTTAAGATAACAACAGTAACATCCACACTGGTTTAGATAGCTTCACCATCTTCACTGCCAGCGTGATGCTAATGATAGCAACAAGCACTGTAAAAGAAATGTGGGAATTCTTTCATTTTAGCCGCAATTGGTGACAAAGGAAGTGAATTTCTATTCTTTATTTAAGAAGGTATTAATTTGAAATTATATAGGGCACAGACTGGAAAGGTTGATAGATTTTTAACATAGATTATCTTCATTTTCAGTATTATAAGCATATATCTTCAAATTACTCAGACACTGAAATCAATAAAAGCTCTTGCACATCCTTTGGCTGTCACCACTGGACTTCATTGACTTCAAATCATACATACCTCTTAACTATCCAGACTTAACTGCCAAATTTTGTGAAGGAAGCAGTAATCATTAATTTACCTGTGTTTCTTTGTTTTATGACTTGCCAACAATAAGTTTAAATAATTTTCTCACAGCAAAAGAAGATAAATAAAACAGAAACTGAACTGAGAAGTAGGTATGCTCTCTGAGTTTGAGTGCAATGAAATTAGCATTTAAGAATGGCAAGAAATATTGCAATTGCAGGACTTTAGTGAAATTTAGATCTCCAGAAAACAATGATCTAGGAATCCTGCACATTGTTTAACAGGGCATTAAAAATTAATTTGCCCCTTGAATTTGCCCTTTAGCCATCTTGTTAAACTATGACAGAATTTATCAAAAATTGGAGGCCATTTTCTCCTGTTCCCTCACTAGATTTACGGAACTGTTAAAGAATGAGCATCTTTCTTTTACACAATAGCCCAGTGCTTTTGGCACTCAGCAGAATGCTACTGGCCCATATTCTACTTCTTTAAATCTCAGTCACCTATTTCCAAAGAGACCACTCCAGTCAGATCAGAGTGTACTCAAGAATCTACACCTTTCACCTTCTGATCTGACTACTGCCTTTATCCACATTAATGAATAGCAGTTAATAGAAACATAGATTAAAAATAGATGATTCAGTTCTTTGATAAGTATCCAGAGACTAGACAGAAAGACAGAGTCTTTCTCACATACATCTTTTTTGGCACGATGAATGTTGAAGTAATTATATTAAATAGGTGGAGTTATGCTAACATTAGAATTCACGTATTCAGCACGTCAGCATTTGGACATGCATATGGTCTGATCATTCTGACACATCAGAAAGTTAAGACAAACTACCCTCTGTTTCATTAAAATAGTGTTGCACAGTTTCATTTGTGTAGTGTGAAACAGAAGATGTGAATACGGTGCTTAAGGCTACTTAACTCAGTTCTGTTCAGAAAGAGATGCTGGTTACAGCACTTCAAATGGAAGCTGAAATCTAGGTTTCCTATGTGCCCTGTCAATGGTCTTAACCACCAACTTGAACAAGTGAGAGGACTTCGGGAGTCAAACCTAATAGAAACAAACTTTCCTTTTACTCTTCCTTAGGGAAGAGAACAGGAGGAAGAAAGTAGAGAGGAAATATTTTCTCCTTTCCCTTTATATCCACTGCACTTCTCTCTCCTTCTCCCAAATTCCTAATAAAGTTCTACTCAGAACACAATTTGTGCTTCCCATTTATTTTACTTAAGACTATACTATTATTATGCTAAGACAATACAAAGTTATGTACAAATACATGCCCAATGTCAAGATGTTTTGCTCTTAAATTTAGGCCACATTCAGCTCAGTAAAGTTATAAAAGTAAAACCAGAGTAGCAGCGTTGCTGAAAAATTCAGGTTAAAAGCGTAGACAGAGTGTAATTCTGCCTGTCTGCTGTAGGATGGGGAATGCTATAGGAGACTCCAGGATGTTGGTTGCTTTTTCAGATCAAATAGGCAACACTTAAAAGCATGCTTTGCATCTGATATACATCTTGCTTTTACTTCAGGGAAACTTCAGGCTGAGGAGGGCTTTGTCCCAAGATGGAATCACAATGTGACCAGAATGCAGCCCAAATGCAGAAATCTGTGTGTTTCCTTGGATTATGTAAAGCAGAGTAATCCACAGGCCTGCTTTCATGACGCATGCAGTTCCACAGGGAAGAGTATATGTGGTTTCCACACAGACTTTTCTTAAGTTCAGGAATTGTAAGGCCATTTACAAAAAACAAATAAAATCAAATCTATCAGCCCTTGATTACTAATGTCTAATTTATTATTGTTATTACGACATATTCTAAGATGTAAAGAATAGAAAACAATGGAAATGTTAACAAAAAAAGAAATCCCCAAAATAGGAATGAGCATAAATAAAAATACAACTGAAATGCATGCTTCTATATGATATCTATATCCTAAGTTGTATTTTTGAGCAAGAGTTTGGCTTATCACCGAAAATCATATTGATTTCATTTTCAATATCCAAGCATCATGTAGGAAACCTGTGATTAAAGCAGTTAAATCTGAGCAGTCTTTCAGAGCTTTGAACTAGCTGGAATCAGATGGTATATGAAGACAAAGAGAAAGTGAATGTCAATTTGGATACTTTTTTTTTTTTTTCTTCTAGGAAAATAGATTTTTTTTCAAGATACTGGACCAATAATTTCAACAGGCTTATCAAGTTGCTTGTTTGTTGCTTTAAGCTTAAAGTGGAAACATTTGGAAGACATTAGCAAAAAAGCCTTCAGCTGAATTACCTCTTCTCCTCCAGCCCCTTGTAGCTTTCCATAATGTCACAACAGTTCATGCTTATATAAACAAATAAGAACACTTCGGCAATGTTTTATAGTTTGACTAACTTGCAGGATCTTTGAAGATGGAAGTACAGAACTACATCTCTTCTACTGAATCACAGATTCTACTTACATAAAAACAAATGTATTTTAAAACTGCTGTTAAAGTAACAGAATTAAAGAAAACACACAGGGAATTTTAATAATTTGCTTTTGTATTTTTAATTGCGCTATGTTAATGCATTTGATTTTTTTTTTTTTTTTTTACATCTCTTAAGGTTAATTTTAGGATATATTGCCTTGGAAAACAGACATGAGATATATCTCAAGGTTCCTCACACACTGGCATGAGTAGCACTTCGGGTATTTCACGTTATTCAAAATAACATATGATCACTGACAGATTCCCAAGTTAATAAAGATGATGATAGCAGCGTTTCTCTCCATGACTGCTACAGGTGGTGAGTCTCGTTACTACTGCTGAGGCTGCCAGTATAAGTACCCAACCAAAACCAGCTGGGTAAATAGTATATACGTTACGGTTCTCAGACACTTCAGACTTATGTAACGGAACATAAGTTGTAAGTAGGAGACTGTTTCTGCCAAAGTTCTTTTTCTTTTTTCCCCCATGCTTTGAATAACATTTTTTAAATGTCACAATGGAAGAATGCGTGCTTCCTACTACATTATGCTTTCAACTTGCTGCTTAGTTGCCTTATATACTCATTTGGAAAAGGACTGCAAAAGAATAATTCCATTACAGTGATGTAAATTAGATGTAACTTTACTAAAGTAAATTAAATCATAGGAGGACAAAGCCAGGGTAACTATGGAAATCAGGCCTCAGTTCTTTTTTACTAATGATTAAAGCATAGGAAACAGTTGAATGAATACTTATGTAAAAAGAATATTTAAATTTCATTCATTCTGAAATTAAACAAAATCTTCAGAAAGAATGCTTTAGAAAAAGTCTAAAAGGCCTGAATAAGAACATATGTACAAAATTCAACAATGTAATTCAAATGACAATAGTTCTTGAATTAAACCCATGTTAGGGGAAATATTTTTCTATACTTTTTATTATGCACATAAAAAATGTGGGATTTCTCTGAAAAAGTAAAGATTAAAAAATGGAGTTTAGATGTTTGTGTCTATAAGTTGAAGGAACTGATGGGAGAACACATATGATTCTCCTTGAATGTTATTTTCTTATTGCTGAATTACTGGTACATCCATGAAAATGTGTTGGTAGACTTTTGGATTTCATAGAACTAAGGACTGATTTATTTTTGTGTGAAAGATTTTGATAGTGGCTTATTTCACATTGAGACAGTGAAACTTAAAATAGTGGAAAGCTATGCAGGACAGGAGAACCAGGTGGTTAGGAAAGCAGAAAGATTTTCATTTTTACAAGACAGCTAATGTTGTCAATGGTGGCTGACAAGATGATATAGCATTCATTGAGAAAATTACAGTGGAAAGAGCAGCTGGTTTTATAACGCAATTAAAGCCATTTCTAAGTGAGTGTGAGCATCTTTATCACAGGAAAATAATTTTCTCACCTACATGCACTGTTATTTTTTAGATCAGGTAAAAACTTTAATGCCTTCATTTTTTTTAATAGAATATTTCTAAAAAGTTGTAAACAAAATAAATTTAATATAGAAATATGTGTCATATAAGTATGAAAATACAGATACTTTACACAGAAAGTATTCAGACAGACATACTAGTATTTCCAGTGCAGAGTAAATACATTCTAGAGCATATGTTACCTACGGGCTTATTTGAAAAATGCATGTCTACATATTCATTTTATGAGAAAACATTTGCATATAACATGGCAAATTTTTAAATTTTGAATGCTTGACATTTGTGATTAATCTTCTGAAAATTAAGAAAAGAAGGTTATTAACTATTGTCTGCAATGAGAAAAATACCAAAAGATAGCCAGATACTTTGTGGTGATACAAAGATATGATCTGATCTGAAGCAGTGATTTCCAGCTCCAAGGCATTTCTCATTTTTCAGTTTCTCTCAACGTTATTTGCTCTTGCCACTTCTCTGTGTACCTTGGGTATTGTACTGCTCTGGGTAAATGAACTAAACTGTTCCCACAAAAAAAGGCAAGATGTGGGGTGAGAAAGCAGCAGTGGGGGAATTATGGATTTTATGTTTAAATGCAGATGAAGGTGGAAGAGGAAAGATAAGAAAACACCTACAAAGCTGGAAAACATCATAGAAATCTGGAAACCAATGCCTTGCATGTGTACAGTAAGTGAAGCTACTCTGTCAATGGAATTACTGAAGCAGTTAGATTTCTATCCAAATTTCAAATTCATGTTTAATTAAATGGTGTGAATCAATATAGGGTGTTCTCAGATAACTAAAGTAGGCCTAACTGAGTATAAATCTAGGTTTTAAGGTGACCCGTGACAGTCCAGTGGGATTAGAGTTGATGTCTCAAACATTTGCTAAAGAAGTTTGGTTGGGGTTGAACACTTTTGTGATGACTCAAGGATTGAAGGAGCAGAAAGACATGGTCAGAGGGCAGAGGGAGCAGCCCAGCAGAGGGGCACTGGGTTTACCCTGTGAGGAGATGGTGGGCTAGAGAGAATTTTTACAATGCATGTGTTGTGAAGAGAAGATTCTAGAGATATACACTGCACATGACAGCCCACTGACCCATTTCCAAGAAGATTCTGGAAGCATAGACTGCACGTGACATCTAATTAGCATAAGGGCATAGCTTGGAGCCCTGGGGAGTGCCCCTAGAAACTGAATATCTAGGCTGGCTGGACCAATACTGGACCCAGGACTGGTGATCTTTCTTTCTCTCTCTTTCTCTTTTTCCCTTCTCCTAACATAAATTGTTATATTGCAAGGTCCAATTGATTTGCTCTTTTGCCAATACTGTTATGATCACCTAAAGTAACTTTCTTACTGTACTAATACTGCTGTGAGCACCTGAAGTAATTTTCTTATGCCAATATTGTCTTTAGCAAATGAAGTTGTTTTGTGAATTGAAGGGTCCCTGGTGTACCTTAATCCTGACCTGGGAATTAGCAAACTTGAGTCATTGTCCTGGTTGCCCAGGGTGTGACAATTTATCCTACCTGCTCATACTACTGTTGTAATTTGTGCTTACTTTTTCAAAGCAACAAACTTTCATGATAGAACTACTGACTATTAGCTTTTATTTTTACCATTTTCTATTTTTATCTTTTCAAATATTCAAACTCACAGAATCACAGAATGGTAGGGAGTGGAAGGGACCTCTGGAGACCATCTAGTCCAACACACTTGCTAAAATATGTTCACATAGGGCAAGTTACAAAGGAACATGTCCAGACTTGTCTTGGAAATCTCCAAACTCTGCCTCTCTGGACAGCCTCTTCCAGCGCTTTGTTACCCTCACAGTAAAGAAGTTTTTCCTCACATTGAGGTGGAAATTCCTGTGCTCCAGTTTATGCCTGTTGCCCCTTGGCCTATCACTGAGCATCACAGAAAAGAGACTAGCCCCATCCTCTTAATACCCACACTTCAGATACCTAGAAACATCGATCAGATCCCCTCTCAATCTTCTCTTCTCCAAGCTAAACAGCCTCAGGTCTCCCAGCCTGTCCTCATAAGAGAGATGTTCTAGTCCCTTAATCATCCTTGTAGCCCTCTGTTGGACTCTCTCCTGTGTTACCCCATCAGCCTTGAACTGGGGAGCACAGAACTGGACACAGTACTCCAGATGTTGCCTCACCAGGACAGAGTAGAGGGGAAGGAGAACCTCCCTCAACCTGCTGGTCACACTCTTCTTAATGCAACCCAGGATACCATTGGCCTTCTTGGCCACAAGGACACACTGCTGCCTTATGGTTAACTTACGGTCCACCAGGACTCCCAGGCTCGTCCCCATGGAGCTGCTTTTCTGTACTGGAGCATGGGGTTATTCTTTCCCAGGTGCAAGTCTCTACACTTGTCCTTTTTGTACTTCATTAGATTCTTTTCTGCCCAACTCCCCAGTCTGTCCAGATCTTGCTGAAGGCAGCACAGCCTTCTGATGTGTCAGCCACTCCTCCCAGGTTCATACCATCAGCAAACTTGCTGGGGGTACACTCCATCCCTTCATCCAGGTCATTAATGAAGATGTTGAACAATACTGGATCCAGCACTGACCCCTGGGGGACTACCTACAGTCCTCCAACTGGACTCTGAACCTCTGATCACAAACCTCTATGCTCTATTGCTCAACCAGTTCTCAATCCATCTCACAGTCCACTCACCTAACCCACACTCCCTGAGCTTTCTTATGAGAATGTTCTGTGAGACAGTGTCAAAAGCCTTGCTAAAGTGAAGGTAGAAAACATCCACTGCTCTCCCTTCCTCTACCCAACTAGTCATTCCTTCATCTATGCATTATAATCTTGATTTTATTTGCAGTAGGTCCATACAACATAACTACGTCAAGTGCTACAGTTAGGATATGACTAGTTTGTGAATGGGAATGTAAAATGGCCTATCATCTGGGCAGTATCAAGGTGGGGGTTATTTTAGGTGCTTTGCCTTCCATTATCTTAGGCAGGTGTTATGCATTTTCATTGTTTTTCCAGTACGGTATTCCCTTAGCAGAGCTTCTTAATGGTGCAGCATTTATACTAGTCTAGTATGTTTACCTGTATAAATATAATCAGAGTACATGTCCTCTAAAATATATGCAGAGTTCAGAAAATAATTTAATCTACATTTCCAGGAATCAGATAAATGCTAATGATAGAGTCATTAAAAGTCTAGCAAGGTTTTATCTTGTTCCAATTGGAATGGATTTTGTCATCAGTGGAAAAGAAACATTTTCCTTCTCCTGTTTAACATAATTTGCAACACTTGCATTGAATTCAGTCAGTTCAGTCTTTTGGTCAGTATTGGGATAGGGCAGTTAAAATCAAAGTTGCCTAAATGTAGATAAAGACCTTTTTAGTATATCATTTTACTCAGTACTTTGAATTTTCAGAGTAATATAAACCTGTTGGCTTAATTTTTACAGTTCTTCATTAAGTCAGGATGTCCAAGTCCCATCAAAATAAGAGATTTTAAGAATCCAAATACCTTAGACAGTTCTAGAAGAATCAAACATTGTATTCAAAACAAAATCAAATAAACTAGAATATATGTTTAAGATGTGGTGACTTTTGTGTTTCCTGAGTGTTGAATAATGGCTACCTTTGCATTAATCTAAAAATGCAAATTTTAACAGGATCAAGTTAGCATGATTAGATATACATTGAAATAGAGTGCTCTATGTGTGTATGTGTGTGTACACATAAGGGTCTGGAAGGGACCCACTCAAGGGTACTGAGGTAGCTGACAGAAGTGCTCACCAAGACACTTGCAGTAATTTACTTACAGACCTGGCTAACCAGGGAGGTTTCATTTCGTTGGAAATTAGCAAATGTGACACTCATCTACAAGAAGGGCCAGAAGGAGGATCTAGGGAACTACAAGCCTGTCAGTCTGACTTGGTGCCAGGGAAGGTTATAGAGTAGATCATCTTGAGTGCCATCACACAACATGTACAGGGCACCCAGGTGATCAGGCCTACTCACGCTTGACTAACTTCATCTCCTTCTATGACAAGGTGATCCACTTAGTGGATGAGAGAAAGGCTGTGGATGTTTTCTACCTGGACTTTAGTAAAGCTATTTATATGTATTCCCACAGCATTCTCCTGGAGAAACTAGCTGTTCATGACTTTGACAGATGTACCCTTTGGTAAGTAAAAAAGTGATTGGAGAGCTGAGCCAAAAGAGTGGTAGTTTATGGAGTTAAACCTAGTTGGTGGCTGGTCACAAGTGGTTTTCCCCAGGGCTCAGTACTGGGGCCTATTCTCTTTAATATCTTCGTCAATGATGTGGATGAGGGGATCGAGAGCACCCTCAGTAAGTTTGCAGATGACACCAAGCTGGACAGGAGTGTTGATCTGTTTGAATGTAAGGAGGCTCTACAGAGGGATCTAGACAGGCTGGATTGATAGGCCGAGGCTAATTGTATGAGGTTCAGTGAGGCCAAGTGCCAGGTCCTGCACTTGAGTCACAACAATCTCATGCAATGATACAGGCTTGGGGAAGAGTGGCTGGAAAGTTCCTGGCAGAAAAGAACCTGGGATTGTTGATTGACAGCTGGCTGAACATGAGCCAGCAGTGTGCTCAGGTGGCCAAGAAGGCCAACACCATCTTGGTTTGTATCATAAATAGTATGGCCAGCAGAAGTAGAGAAGTGATTGTCCCCTTGTACTTGACAGTGATGAGGCTGCACCTCAAATATGTGTTCAGTTTTGGGCCACTCGCTACAGGAAAGACACTGAGGTGCTAGAGGATGTCCAAAGAAGGGCAATGAAGATGGTGAAGGATCTAGAGAAGCAGTTTTATGAGTGGCTGAGGGAACTGGGGTTGTTTAGCCTGGAGAAAAGGAGGCTCAGGTAAGAACTTATTCCCCTCTACAGCTACCTAAAATGATTGTAGCAAGGTGGATGTCCATCTCTTTTCCCAAGTAATAAGCAATAGGATGAGAAGACATGGCCTGAAGTTGTGCCAAGGGAGGTTCACGGTGGATATTATGAAAAATTTATAGCCAAAAAGGCTTGTTTAAGCACTGGAACAGGCTGCCCGGGGAAGTAGTTGAGTCATCCTCCCTGGACATTTAAAAGATGTGCAGATGTGGCACTTAGGAACATGGTTTAGTGGTGGACTTGGCAGTTTTAGGCTTATGGTTGGACTCAATGATCTTAATAGTCTTTTCCAACCTAAATTATTCTCTGATTCTCTGATCCTATATTAAGGTGCATTACAGATGAGTTTGTAATCCCATTTCTTGTTTCCATCCAGGTATTCCTGCCAACTTAAAGCTGTAACACAAATACCCCAAATAGTTGAAAGCTATCAAAAGTGTACTGGTTTATGTCACTGTTTTTACAATGTATCATTAGCATTTTTTGCTAATTGGAAGGTAACATAAGGACTTCATGTGCTCCCTGGGTACTAGCTGAAATACTGTGAAACGTCAAACATGCAGTTCTCTCATTTGCTCAAACCAAACTGCATACGATCTTTTCTGGCTTCCCATTCAGAAATAAGAAATATTGAAGATTTGCAGCATCAAGTCATTTATGGCCAAGGTAGCACATCATAAATGATGTTACATGTTGTTAAAAATTGTGAAGTGCTGAAAAAATAATTTCTTATTTTAATAGAAAAATATTAGGTTTATTTTAGGAAGAAGTGATTCAATGTAGGGCTTATGTGAGCCAGAGGGTACCTATTCTGGCACCACTACTGGAATACCTAACAAACTGTCTGCTTTGACGTATTTTGCCAGGTTTGACAGGTCTCAAATCCAAAAGGAAGCATCTGCTGAAAGAAACTCTTTTCCGCTTGCTGAAATGCCCTGTATCAAAACACCAGCCCACCCAGTGCTTTTAAACAGTATCTTGACTGTGAATCTCACACATGCATTTAAGGCTACAAAAAGATTTCAGCAACAGTATACTAGTGCTTTACATCTCCATGATTTCCACGTAATATTAATTAATTAACTGTCTGAATACTCAAAAGCAAGGTTAATTTTATAGCTGTAGGACAGAGAGGTTCAGTGACTTGCCTGGAGTCAGAGAAAATAAATAGTGTGCATAGTTGGAAGGTCAGTATAGATGATTAGAATATACAGAGAAAAAAGAGAAGGAGGGTAATGTAAAATAAATTTAAAAAAAACATTGAGAAATCTTAGTGAGTTATTTTGGTAAACTTGATCCCCTCCCCAATAAAATTACATGGGAGATATTTGGTAGGGACCACAAGGGTCTATATCACACAGGAGGTTGAACAAATCACCTTCACAGATAAGCCATAATTTTCAGGACATTTAATGCCTACTGAGTCATTTTAAATTCTTATTGATAATGAGATTTTCACAGGCAAGTAATCTTGCAGAGTTTTGTCTTTTAAATATTTTCAAAAGCTTTTTATTTTAATAGATACATCTTCTACAAGAGAAAAATACCCTAAAATCGAGACCCTTCTGTCGCTATCTCTCCCTGATTTTTAAAGCTTGTGTGCTGGGTTTGTGTCTGGAGGTGTGTAGTGGGTCTGGCTGAGCTGGTTTTCCCCTCAGCTGCAGTGTTTTTGTGCTGGGAGCTAGAAGGGTGTTGATAACACTCCCATGTTGTGACTGCTCCTGCACAACACCAAGGTTCTTCCCAACATTCACCCCCCCCAGGGGGATGGGGTGGGCAAGATCTTGGGAGGGGACACAACCAGGA
>JAVSBS010008729.1:25193-69273 GCA_033124195.1 Coracias cyanogaster | reverse complement strand
AGAAGTAAAAAGTTCAGAGACACTATTATGTGCAGGTGAGACAGATTTGGGTGTTGACCATGTTCTGATGAGGTACACTTCCATACTTCCGTTCACAAGAGAAGCATGGATGTGAGGTAACAGATCCACACCACTCTACTTATTGATCTCTACGGACTTGGACTCAGACAGAAAAGCATCCCATTCTGTGATCATTATTTTATACACCGTAGTGTTCTAGTCATGTATGCTTGTATTTACTGAGTGTTATGGACATATCATGTGGCTCAGAGTGTGACAGCGAGACAGCGGTGCCGGCACCGGTAAAACCCATGCCGAAGCGCTACTTTTTTTTTCCTTTTTTGGAGGTTTTTGAGGTGGACAGGGGGCTCCCTGACGCAGGGAAGCCCGAAGGAGGAAGGAGAGCCCTGGCCTGACTCAATATCTCCCGTGGGAGAGGCTGAGAGGGTGATGTCACTGGGGGCGTTCCTGGAGAAACCGGGAGGAGATTTAAACGCAGCGAAACCAGAAATGGTGCTCAGAGCGCAAGCAGCGGCGCCTTCCCGCTTGTTGGCGCCTAGAGTGCCAGAGCCTGGCGCTGCTGGTGGAGAGGACGGAGAGACCCCCTGTGTCCGGTGTGACTGGAGAAACGATCTGCTCAGCCTGGTGACTGAGCTAAAGGAGGTGGTTGAAGGGCTGAGAACAATAAGGGAGTGTGAGAGGGAAATAGGCTGGTGGAGTCAGGCCATTTTTGAGGATAGGGCAGCAGGTGGAGGCTCCATTAGAAGGAGAGGATCCCCTCCTCCCTTACCACCAGGTAAAAGGAGAGAACCTAAGAAATGAGGGGGAACAGAAGCAGGTCCCTGCTCGGGGAGGCAGGCAAACTCCCTCCTGGCATCCCTCCCCTTCCCAGTTGCCCTTGCACAACAGGTATGTGGCTCTGGAAATTGAGGGACAAACAAATGATGATGGAGATGAAGGCCCATCAGGGGAGAAACTCAAGTTAAGAAGGTCTCCCCCATGCATTAGGACTAGCTCTAACAAGAGAAAAAGGAGGGTAATTGTAGTTGCTGACTCGCTTCTGAGAGGAACAGAGGGCCCCATATGCTGTCTGAATCCGCACCATAGGGAAGTCTGCTGCCTCCCTGGAGCCAGGGTCAGAGAGATTACTAGGGAACTCTCTGGTCTGGTATGGCCATCAGACTATTACCTTTGGTTGGGTATTGGTTATTCAGGTTGGTAATGATGTTACAGAGAGAAACCTGAAAACAATTAAAAAAGACTCAAGGGCTGAGGGCAAAACTGCATTATAGTGGAGACTATGGGAGCAAGTGTAACGTGGCTGCTAAGCAGCAGTCAGGCCCAGAGCGGTGTGCCTGGAGGTAGGGCACAGTGGTGGCTTGTCTCTGCCAGACCTGCTATGACTGGCTTTGCTGGTTTGCATTTGTGCAGGCTTATTAGAAAAATCTACAGAAATTGTTTCGTTAACAAGCTGCACTGAAATTATATGAAACATGAATTAGATGTCAGACTAGAGTTATGTTTTATCATAGCCCACTCTGATGGTCTAATACATGTTGTGGTGGGCTGACCCTGGTGAGATACCGGGTTTTTACCAAAGCTACTCTATCACTCCCCTCCTCAGCTGGACAAGCGAGAGAAAATAGAAGAAAAGGCTTTGTGGGCCGAATTAAAGACAGGGAGGTCACTCAGCAACTACCACCACAGACAAAACAGGCTCAACTTTGGGAAAATTAGTTTATTGCCAATCAAATCAGAGTTGTTTTTCGCACATATTCTCACACCTCTCTCTGCTTGCAGTTGTGCAGGTTTTTTTCCCCTTCTTAAATATGTTACCCAGAGGCACTACCACTGATGGGCTCGCCTTTGGCCAGCGGCAGGTTGGTCTTGGACCTGGATCTATTGGGCATAGAGGAAGCTTCTAGTATCTTCTTACAGGGGCAACCCCCATAGTCATCCACTACCCAAACCTTGTTACACAAACCCTATACACATGTACATAAAATACTGGCTAATTTTCTCTGCTGCTTACTTCAAAAGTGTGACAAGAAAATATATGATAACTACAGTTTGGGGAGTCCATATTGGTGACTTGAGGTCACCAATTTGGGAGTCCATATTTCTCTTTGCACTTAGGAGATAATATGCCAGAATGGCTATTTCATGTCCTTTGGGAATCTTGACTGTACCTCTCTGCTTAGCCATGCCTTCAGTCTCTTCTTCTGGGGCTTGAACCAGAATCAAAGCTGTAGTGACCTATAGGTTCCTTGATCTTTCTTCCTCTTACACGACCTGTAGGAACTGGGCCTCTTAGTTACTTATTTGGAATTTAAATTAGTTTATCTTTTCCACATGAAAACCTTCCAGATAGAGCAGAAATTAGTTCAGTATCCACACTGCTGTGAAATAAACAGAAGCTAAATAAGACACACTTCAAATGTTGTCATCCCTTTCTTAAAGTGAGAGAGACAATCTATCTGAATTAACTGTATTCAACATATAAAGTAATAAATGTGTTAGCTGATCCAGACCAACAAGTACTCTAAAAATAAACAGAGGAAATTATATTTCATGGAATTTTTGTGCTCTTTTTTTTTTTCCATTCTTTTCAACACGTTTTGTCAAGAATTTCACTACAAAACTCAGAAGAAAATTCTGGATCACCTAAGGATATGCAGAGCTCTTTACCTGAAACAGACATGGGTTATCTTGCAGAATGAAAACTGGCAGTATTAGTGCAGAATGAATGGAGTTTTGCAGTAGAGGTCATTTATGGAACTCAGATAGCTGAGGGCACAAATTCTTTGAACTTTGTCTGAAGAGGTCCCAGAAGGAATTATAACTTAAAAACCCTGTTTCTAGCACGTAAGATGTAACCTACAGGCTGGTAATAATAACTGATTTCTGAAAGTTTGTGAGAAATGTCAAAAATAAAAATTTCTGATATGCATTTGAATTAAGACTGTTTGCAAGATGGGTTTGAGCTCTGATTCTCCAAAGCTGTACAAGATCTACTGTTAACAAAAAATACTTCAGAAGCCTACTATTCTTCAAAAAAAAAAAAAGTTTTCTTTATTTTAGGATTAAAAATACTAATAACATGCATGTACATCCTGTTTACTCCCCTGGAACTTTGAGCAGTGAGATTACATGCTTAAGCAAATTTGAAATTAACCATATTTACATAGATCAGAAGGATTCCCATGTTGGTAATAGAGTGACAAAGCATCATAAATAATAATAAAAGAATGTATGAATCCTGTAAGAAAAATATATTAATGCAATCAGTTCTAATGCTCTTTTGGAGAACTTGCAATAATAGAGGTTTTCTTATTCACATTCTTATTTGAGTATGGTGAGATTTGACTCTTGCTCTTCAGATAATTTTTAATATACAGTCTCTTTGTTGATTTGATATTTACTTGGTTTTCAGTGGTTTACAGTTATGAAAAAAACCTACGTATTTGCCTGAGTAATGAATCTCTGAAATAGTATGATGGCCGCAGTAAAAATTGTTGGTTTGATTTTCCATTGTCGAGCATTTTGTGGAGTCATTTACATAGTGAGTTCAAATTGCCTATAGACACTCTCATTTGGGTTTGGTGGCATTTTATATCTGCTTGCATAGCTGTAAATAACTTCACAATATGCTAGCCACTGAAGAATCAAGCTCATTATCTCTGATAGAGCTATTCATTTCTTGCTTTTATATGCATATCTTTTGTCTCTCCTTCAAAGCAGTATCGGAGTTTGTTTCTCTTCATTTTTAAGGATATCTTTTTCCAGACAGTTCCCAAATAATCAGAGTGGGGAGGGAGACAGAGAAGGTTAATCCCTCAAAATTAATGGAGTTTTAGAAGCTTCCAGGTTGCTGGGGCGGTGGATGCAGGTGCAGTTTGCAGGCATAAGTCTATTAATGTTGAAGTGATAGCCTTTATAACAAGTGACCTCTAGAGCCATCAGAAAGGGAATAACTTTTGTCTTTATAAGGGCTCTATACAGCAATTAATTTCTGAAAATATCTTTAAGTTATTTGTTTTAGTGCTTCCAATCATATCTCTATGCTGATTCTTCTTCTTCTGCACCATCTTGCTCTGCAAAGGACATATTTATTATAAAATGCATTTTGAGGCATTCATTCACCTTTGTGACCTCAGGTATCAGAGAAATTGAAGATCAACAGAATGGATAAAGTCTCACATTACATGGGAGACCTCACTGCAGCCTTCCAGTATCTGAAGGGGGCCTACAAGAAAGCTGCAGAGGAACTTTTTGTGAGGGCTTATAGTGACAGGATGAGGGGTAATGTCTTTAAACTGAAGGAGGGTAGATTTAGACTAGAAATCAGGAGGAAGTTTTTCACGTGAGGGGGTGAGTCACTGGAACAGGTTGCCCAGGGAGGTTGTAGGTGCCTCAACACTGGGTGTGTTTAAGACTTGGATAGGGCTTTGAGCAACCTAGTCTAGTGGGAGGTGTCCGTGCCCATGGCAGGGGGGATTGGAACAGATTATCTTTAAGGTCCCATCCAACTTGAACCATTCTATGATTTGATGATTCTATGTTGTAATTCAGTTTGGTGTTTTTTGGCATGTTAACAACAGATTAGGAGAAGGCTGAGGTACTCGATGTTTTTGCCTCACTCTTCACTGGCAACCTCTCTTCTCATGCCTCCTGGACTGCAAGACAGGAACTGGGTGCTCAAAGTTCCTCCTAATGTAAGAGATCTGATTAGTGACCACCTGAGGAACCTGAAAATACATGTCTATGGCACCTGATGAGTTTCAGTATAAAAACCCCACAACCAAGCAAAGTTTAAGAAAAAATGTACGTTGCCCACCTAATTTTATGATTACCTGTATATGCCAGGAACCATAAATAAGTTTCATCTGTTCTACTGTTTGGCCTGAAGTGATGACTACACCCTTCAGACTCCTCAGTCTTTTCACTTCCCAAAAACCAAAGAGAGCATTCTTTTTGAAACTTACTGCCCCCTCACTGCCACCTCTTTTTCTTTGGGTTGATACTTTCTGTGAGGAACGAATTACAATAATGAAAGTATAATCTGGAAACTGGATTAAAATTCATCTGATTAAATAATTATGGAGGTGAAATGGCAAAGGTGTCACTGATCGTATTTTAATTAATTCTGTAGAGTTCATGTAATGAACATTTTCTTATTTCCTTCAGAGCTAAAATAAGAAAATCTGGAAATCTCATGCAGTATTGGGTTCTCAGCAGCTGGGGATTTTACTAGAAAATACTAAATACCGTTACATTCATTATTAACTGATGAAAAATGGACTTCTATGTTGCTGATGACCTTAGTACTATCACTGACAAATTTTTTAGTGTATTTCTTGGAATAACGGTGAAGGCACTGAATAATTAACCCTTTACTTTTAGTGTTTCTCTAACCTTATCATATGTGGCTTTTAAACCTTTAACTACTTAAGGTGTCAAACTCTAGATGTAAATTTTCAGGTAAAAATCAATAACTATTTTTTTATATGAGAAAAATTACAACTTTGCTATAAAGCTGATTTGTATTTTTGGAAGCTGCATGTAGAGGGAAAAAAGCAACTTGTGGTTAAGGGATGTGAATTAGATGAAATGGAATGCTTAAGCATTGTTTTAGTGTTGCTACATGAGCTAAAAACAACACATGGATTAATATTTTCAAGTATTTAATGAAAGCACGGTAAATAGTTTATCACTGTCTCTTTTCAAATACAGTTTTTGGAACTGTATTTAGTAAAAGACTTTACTAATATGAAATACTTGAATTCAGGTAATTCAGTAGACCATATTCCTCTTTCCATCTTGCACAATATTATTCAAAGGCTGAGCTATGTCTACCTGTTATGTTTTTTTAATGTATTTATGTATACATCCATATTTATCCATCATACATGGTGTTTTATCAGCTTGTGTTCTTTCGTTATCTTTTACTATTTGATTCTAGGGTAACATAGTGGCTGTTCAGTTGAAAGAACAGCTCTTCAATCCTGCCAAGAACATGCCCCAGACAATTTATATTGTGCCATGTGAACTTATCCTGGAATTCCATGTCGGTAACTGGACAGGTTAAAAATATACACCACAGTGCAAGACTTCTTCTGTTAAATCAATTGACATCTCTTTCCTTTTCCTTCTATCTTTCAGCTATGCACTGGACAGATTCCCATGTCTGGCTGAGAACTGAGTATCATAGATTTTGTATCCAGTATTTAAAAATCCATGGTTCTGAAAATAAAGAGTAATAATAACTGCAACAGCAACAACAGTAAATATTACACAGACCAGCCTATATTATTATCGTTTCTGTGTTCCCCCCACCACCACGAGAAACAAGCCTTATAACATAATCTGAACTAGATCACCCAATATGGCTTCTAGAAACCTTGCTTTCATCTGCAGTTCCAAGACATACTTTTGGGATCTTAAGCTAAATTAGCTCGCATAGGTTTTTCCTCTCAAATATTACTTTTTCATCATGAGATGTAGAACAATAGGATCTCTTCTTTCTGAAACATCACTAGTAATAAATATGTGTACATTACATTTCATATTTTGGGTCGCTGCAGTTGGCCAGCTCTAAAATACTCAAAACTGTATTGAGTTTTAATATTTTCTTTTCATTGCATTACAACAGATTTAAGGGACACCTTGTCTTCAAATAACAATCCTTATTGAGAGGTTTGGTGGTTTTTTTTTTTATTTTTTTTTATTTTTATTTTTTCTTTTCAGTGGTACTTTGCAGTTTGCCTGGAAGATTTCTGAGTCAAGATTTTTTATTCTTGTCTAGTCGTCTCCCAGTTATACCAAAACTTCTAGAAGTTATTTTAATGTCATTGTGGAGTCTCCAAGTCTTCTTATTCCCTTTACCTTACACAGAGTAGTATCAGCACTACCACAATTGTTTCCATCTTGTTGAAGGGGAATACCAGCTCATGGCATCTTTCTTCTCACCCTTTGAAAATGGATCTGAGTTTCTGTGTCCTTTCAAGCCTGGAGACTACTACAAAACAGAGAGGTTTTGAGATGCTATAATTGGAAGGCAGAGTTAATGAAGAAATTTACTTTTCCCCAATACAATCTCTCTTATTTAAAATGAGTGTAGAGTAGATCTCATTTCACTGAACACAAAAGTAGTGGTCAGTTGGACATTTGCAGCTCAGCAAACCTGTTAGAAAACAGCCTCCCAATCCACCTAAATTCCAACTGCAGTGATATTTAGGTGTCCAAAAATCCCTGAACAGTGAATCTGTTTATCTTATCTTCCAGGGCTTAGCAGTGAAGACGACTATATCAGATATTTGTCAGTCAAGTTCCCGGCTATGTACTTTAAGTTCCCCACACATTATCAAAGGTTCCAATTTTGTGCAGGTGGGGCAGAGTTTCTCGCCTAAGTACTCAGTTGCACTAATTTAGGTGGATAGATAAAATTACATCAAAATTGCTTGGTGGTAGCAACAATAACCGTTGCTGTTCACTGGTTGCAGTGCTTGTGGCATGGAATCAAGCAGTCTATGATCTGATTTCTAGCATCAATTTAAATGGACAGAGATTGTATTTATAGAATTGTGGGAGTACAGATGCATGCGCCTGGACCGTGACAAGAATATTAAATTAAAAATAATTTCCTGGGAAGCAAAATCAAACCCAAAATGATAATTAACTTTTTTTTTGCAGTACTGCCTTCTGTAACATCTGTACAAGGGGTTTAAAACAAAACTTCTAATAATTTCCTCTAGTTTCTTTTAAAACATCCAGAATAGTGCCAGTACTCTTTATAAAAACTAAAAAATTTAGATCTTGAGTCAAATCTACATGGCTGCAGGAAATGGAGAATCAAATCCAGGTTTTCAGTGAACTCACTGGAGCTAGCTGGGATGTAAACACCTGCATATGTGGTAGATTAAAGGCACTCTGACTATCACACTCTTATGTTCACAGCAAGTACACAGTTTAGGCATTATTTATTTGCATGTATGAGCAAATAAGTATAACCTATGCCAGAGGGAAGCATAACATTTAATTATCATTTTAATATTCTATATACAAAATAATTAGCAGTAGTTTACCAAACTTTTGAATTATTTTAATGCATTTTAATTTGTTTTATTTATTATTCATGTCCAGATTAGGACAGTGAATTAGGGAAGGGAAGAATTGCAGACCTGCTATGGGTTAGAACCTTCTACCATGTGGTTCTGTGGGTATTGTAGTCAACAGGCTGCATGATTATAATAAGACATTTATTTAAAATATACACATCTTCAAACATATTTATAGGAACATAACTAAGTCCTTGAGGTGTTTATAGCAATATTCATGCACACTGTTTAAAAGCATTATGGTCTAGTGCCCAGGGTAATTACACTCTATTGCCATGGAAAGAGAAGGAATTATATGAAAGTTGAAAATATCGTCTTCCAACTAGTAAAAAATAAAACATCATAAACTAAGTTCATAAACATTTAGACAATCAACGTTAAGTGCATTTTAAGTTCAGTACTCTCCAATTTCTGCACTAATGAGGGTGAAGTGCTTATTGTTAGTCCAGGGAGAACAAATTGCTGGTTTAGGATAAGAAATATAATTCAATAGTATATGGTCAACTCCTTTTTTCCGAGACAAAATAGGACACTATGAAAATTATATTTTCTGTTATTATTCTGTTATAATTTTCTCTAAATTTTAGGGCATTTGGAGACAACATGGTGGCCAACTCAGCCAGCTGGATTATGTGAGTTTTTTTTTCCTTTGCTTTTCTAGTCCGTTCATGGATGGTAACAACTAGAGCATTATGAAAGATATTCTTTTGGTATCACTTTTACTATTTTGAACACAACCTATCTAGTAGATAATTCTTCATTTATTAAATGTTGCTATGTTGATGAACATGCAGGTATCGTAATGTAATGAAATGCAAAACTTCCTGAAACTTTTAATTCATTATTAACTTAGTAGGAGACTTAACAGTTAGAAAGATTTCTTATTGCTTTATTTTTCCTCATCAGACATGTAAGACCAGCCTTTTCAAGTCTGCATTTATATGCATATGTCTTTCCTTATGTTTGAGTGGTAATGAATTCAAAGTCTAATATTGCTATTTTCATCAACTCATTTCTCCAACAGGACAAATAGGAGAACAAGCAGAAAATTATATACATTTTTCTACTTCACACTTGTTAGCATACTAATGATGTGGAGCTGTCACAGCTACTTGCATCTCAACTTGTTAATGATTTCTTGTACCTGAGCCTGGACGAACAGGCAAGCTGAAACTCCAGTTTCCAAGGAGACAATCTTAGAAACATGTAAGAAATATTTAAGTAGCTATGACATGTCTCCGAGAAGTGGATAATTTTTTTACCTCACACAGTGACATATATAACCTATGTTGAAGATAATTATGTGCCTTTCAGACTCCATTCTGAAGCTGAGGCCTTGTGAGTTAGTGTGGCTTGCAAGCCACGAGGCTTCCACGGAGGAATAATATGTTCCCTGGATTCTAGTGCTATGTTTCAGATCATGATCAGTCACAGGCACTGAGCAGAATTATGTTCAGTGCATACTTCTTTCTCTGACTAGCTATCTATGGATTTATTTTGCTATTTTTTTTTTGACCACAAGAAAGTATGTCTTCCTCACTTAACCTATATGAAATACTGTGTGCTAAGCTATGCTGTGTATGAAAATAGAACCAAAGTGTAGAGGGATGCTGGAAAAAACATTTGATGATGCTTGAGGAAAACAGCAGGTCTCTTAGGTTTCTCTTTCCTCAATTCAAGATATTGCATATAAGGAGGATTTTTTAGAATACTAGATCCTACTTTTCCAAACCCATGGTTGTCATGAACACCTGTTGTTTTCTGCTAGCCTGTTTTACAACAGATAATTGCAAAATACATAGCCTGTAATGAAAACTTTCTGAACTATTCTTCCATAAAAATGCCTTTTGCAATGCTCAAGGGAGATGTAAAGAGGAGGAACGCAAATTTATTTCCAGTTATTCAATGAATTCAAAAAATAAATGATGAAGGACTGATATGATTAATGTGTTTTTAAGCATCTGCATTGGCATCAGTGAGTTAGGCAGCCTTGCAGACCAGATCTTTATTCTAGCAGAGTTTAGCTCATATAAGCAATTCTATTGTAATTACTTTTCCAATATGTAAATACTTCAAGAAGTAAATAGATGAGGCCTGTATCTACTAGCCTCTTTCAGAGATTTTTTCATTTTGTATCTTGGATACAGAAAACAACCAAAAAATTCTGGTAACAACAACAAAAAAACCCTAAAAGGAAGATGTCCCTGATCAAAGGAAATTTTAATGCAGAAACAGGAAAAAAGACTGTGCTGTTTAATACTGTCCATTTCACAGAGTAAAACCCGCAAAGCAAACACCTACTTCTTAAATTACTGCCAGTGTATGAGTGGAAGTGTCTGTTTTGTCAGCAGATATATTATTTAAAAGATTCAGTACAGTAATTGAAACAGCATTTAATTTTAATATCTTCAGAACAAAAGGGCAGATCAGATGGTATTCAAAGTATACTGCAATTCATAGGTGTAAGAGAATCAATTTTAGTAAAAGACAGAATTAAATAGGTCTACATTAAGCACTTGGTTGGACATGTTTGTTGTCTGGGAAATAGAAAATTAGTTCCACACTGAAAGCAAACAAGAAGAAGAAGACCTAAAAATTGGGAGTTGCTGGAGCTCAACTACTCATGAATAAGACTTCTGATAGTAAGATCATAGCCAGAATATCTGTGATTTCTCACCAGAGAAAAGTACTAACTTTGCCTTAAACATCTCTTCCTATCACACAGGAATTATAAAAAGGTTTATCAGGATTTATAATGAGGAAATGTTGCATGTTACCTTATCCAGCCAGCATAAATTTTAGCACTTTTAAGCATACTCAGAAAATGCTATCCCGATTATAGGGTCACTGATGGTGAGATTCGGGTTGCAAATGAGTCATCTAAACTTGGGTGTCTATCTTTAGGTGTCCATATATAGGGTAGATATCCTTTTCTGTGTTCCCTATGGTCGATAGAGATCAAAGACTTAATTTAGTTGCTCGTCTACAGGCTTTTTACTGCAATTTGAGAGGCCTTTCCCTTCAACTGCTGCTCCAGAAGGGCAGAAGTCCCCCAGAGGTTGTGTCTAACTTCCAGTGCCTTCGAAATGTCTCATATACACTTTACACACCTAGACCTTGAAGGCATGGGGTCTAGAGAGCTATTCAGCTGAGCAGCCACTCGGGAACAGAATTCAGTTGTTTAAGCTTAGGTAACATTTGAAATGCCCTACAACGTGTGATACATTTGTACAGGGCTGACATCTGAGATACATGATACATGACTTATAGAAAAATAATTGCTTTCTGGACCAGCTCTGACAGGCCAAACTGGACAGTGTGAGTAGTCTAAAATGGTATCTAAACAGCTGAATTCTTCTCTAGGTTAGGTGAGTAGCTTTCCTTGCTCCCTTAACTGCTTTGCTTGTGACTCGTTTGACTATGGTGAGGACTTAGACAACAACTCAAATGTAGCTACCAAAGTTTAGATGTTTTGATTGGAAATGGAATCTCTCCTTCAGTGTTGAATCTCACTTTAAGACATATAACAAGACCTAAACATCAAACTACAAATTGTCTGTTGCTTTAGTACTAATGATCATTCTTTAGCTTGTATTACTTTACAAGAAGGCTTTGGTACTGAGCAATATTATTTATCTGCCTACCTGTTTTATCTGATTTCTAAAGCCCAAAATAAACATAACTGATTGGGAACATAAATTTAAAGTAGAAAACTTCAAATAAAAGGTGAGACTTGTTCATGGACTTCAAAAACACTATTTGAAAACACTAAGAAACTTATGCATAAGTAGTGGTAAAAAGCTTATATGAAAACAATAATAACAATATTAACAAACAATAATATAAATGGATGTACCAAAGGCTAAAAAAATAACAAATGCTGTAAATTGCAATTTAAGACATGTATATGACTGATGAGGGAAGATAAACCAGCCAACAATATCAATAGTGAATAGGACTAAGCTCTAAATAATTTCAAATATGAGTATTGCAGCCAAGTAGGGGGCTATAGCTAAATGCCGATGAAAAAAATAGCAAAAGGCGACTAAACTAAATAGAAAGGTTTGGCAGGTAAATCTCCATATTTAGAAGAATGTAGGAAAACACATTCACTCCATCTGATGAGGACAGAATTTACCTATTTTGACAAAGGAGGATGTGAGGGGAAGGTATGTTAAAAATAAACATTTTCACGTCATTGAGCCCAAAGTACTTTCAAATCAGAGCATTAAAAGAAATACTAAAGGACTGGAAGACTAAAATGGTAACAAAGAATGACACAAACAGAAATCACCTGATAGTGATAATTACCCTTGTGTTCTATAAATAAAGAAGCAGAAGATAAACTCTACAGGATAGTTTCATGGAAGTTTGTTCCTGTCTGATACAATACTTTTCTTCCTTTTCACAAGATTACTTGTTTGAACAATAAAGATAAAGTGTTTTCTGGTTAGGCTTGCATTTTTAAAAGGCTGCTTTTTTTTTTTTTTAAATAAAGACGAAGGCAAGATATTATCATAAAGTGATCAAAATTACCTTGCTAAAAGGTCTCAATGCACTAAAATATGTTTTCATACATTCAGAGTTCAGAGCTTCAATGATAAAGATGGTATCAGCAGGAGGAAAATTCAGTCTTTGAAAGTAAATATCTGAGGAAAACTTGGTATTAACATCTATGACTAGCAGAAGATAAACTCTGTAATGTCAAAAATATTTCTATGATCCTTTGGTATAGAAGAGGGTAACAGAATAGGCAGATCTTGACTCTACATACCATTAGCAAAATATACATAGTGAGCCTACTTGAAATACAGATACAGAAGAACAAATTTCAAGGAAAGCTGGCAAATGATCCAGGAGACAGAAAATAAAAATGAAAGAAACCCTCATATTTGAATAGAAGTCGGGGAGATTACTTGCCCTTTGTGCCTTAAACGTGGAAGAGACACTAATTACTAAAAGGCTTTTCTGTCTTGTTTAAAAATGAGTAAAATTTTTAAATAATGGCTAGAAAGTGAAGTTAAATAAGTGCACTTTTAAAAACAGTTGCAGTTTCCTGGCAGTGATGGCAATTAACATAGCAATAGGAAAAGAATTATCCATCTTAAAGTGATTGCCTTTAAAGTGAGGACTGATACTGGCAAACAAAATTCTCCTTTAACACAGTTTCACAAAGAAATGTTAACACACCATTGTGTGTACTTTGATTTGGATAAACATGGAGGTGGTGAAAGACTGCAAAATTTGGTAGTTTTGGAAACTTCCTGTTAATTTCTTTCTTCCTTGGGTCGCGGGGAGAAGAAAATTGCGAGCCTTGTCCTCCATACGCTAATGATACTTGAATTTCCTGATTAGGGCATTGACTGTAAGTTAACCTCATCTTTGAGGACCTCAGTTTATCAGTTTTAACAATTAAGTAGAACTCCTTTCCCCAGTGCACAGTTGATTATACATATTACTATTTCTTTGGGTTTTTTTCTTTCTATTGAGCATCAAAAATAATTTAACTGTAGCTGGTGATGATATATGAAACAGTGATGTCAGGTATGTGTCCTGCCCACATGCCTGAGGGTATAGGAGATGTCACATTCAGGACTGGAAGACATTTTCTACAGAGTAGACTGCCTTTTTTTTTTCCTACCCATTCACCTATTGAATAGGATCAAGTTACTCTCCCAGAATCATCAAAGCAGCTCTTTATCTGTGCAGGAATTAAGACAGTGACATTTTATTCACTCTTGTTCCTTCTTAACAGAGGACTCATACAGTTCGCTCTAAGTACAATATAAGGGGATCTCTGAATTTTATCATCTTGTGAAAAATCAGAACAAACGATCTATTGAACATTTGTGGCCTTCACTTTGGTTTAAAAAAAAATGAATTAAAATATTTGATATAAGAATTATTTACATGTAAAATTATTATTATTTGCTTGCTTTACAATAGTGCTTGAATGTCTGTGATAGACACTTTCCAATATTACTGTTTATGGGTGTCCCTATATTTAGAAAATACCTGTAGCACCAAAACATTTTTCATTCTTGCTAATAACAAAGGCATAATAAGATGCAGTGACTGGAAGTTAAAGAAGTGTGTAATTTTAAATCTTGACATTAAGATGGAGTTCCTAGCAATGAGGTTAATAAAACATCTATCTAACTTATTAAGAGAGAGAGTAGACTCAGCAATATTTCCTATTTTTTGAAAATTAGATTAGATGTGTTCCTAAATGACTCTTTTTTTTTTTACTACAGTCTTTTGGGGGAGTCTGTGGTCAGGGATTGTCTCCTCTGTCACTGGCATCTGTGAGGTTTTTGTGTTGCCTCATTCATTTTCCTCCTTCAAAGGCAGGTGAAGTCAGAGTGGCAGAGTAGAAAACTGAGAACATTGTCAACCCTTCCTCTATCTGTGAAGAAATAAAGAGTACATTGCAAATATGTTTAAGTCCTAGTGCTTGTGTGATAATAAGATCCCATCACAGCTACACAGTAGGACCTTCTTCTGCAGAGCCTGTATTTTAAATGGACAGGCATGGGAGGAGTGTTACAGCTTAGTAAAGTGGATGGCTGAAACTCCCATTTTAATGACACCAATTATAGTTTGAGAGTCCTGATATGTCACTTAGAAATTCTGTAGTGAGAGGATTTGCTGTGACAGGAAAATAAATTATTTGGTTTGATCACAGAAATTAAAAAGAGAGTGAGGATGTGAAAAAGGAGCTAGGACCAAGAAACATGGAAGACTTTTCTAAGAGAAATCTGCAGCAGGTGGGAGTGGAGGCAGGCTTGCAAGGTCCAGTGTCTCTGGTTTTGCTGGCTTAAGCTTTTGTCTTTCTGCATTAAATGTATTCTCCTCAGAGCTTACACAGACAGTACTGATTAGACCTTGAACCCCTGAAGTGAATAAATCTCCCCTGTGTAAGGAAGAGTGGTGTGATCCTCATCAGCTCCCTGCTTGCTTTCTCGAGCCACTGGATAGGTTTGAACAAATCTTGCTAATAATTGTCCCTACTCTTTGAATTGGAAAAATTGCTAAGTTCTGCAGACATAATAGCTTGCTACTGCTAGTGACTTGGCTTTTTCAGTATCATGAAGGGTTGTTCAACATTTTCTACCTTTGTTTGTAGCAGTCCCTGGAAACTGTTGCCATGGAAATGTGATTTCCTAGTCTCTTCCAAGAGTGTGTGCTTGGGGAGAACTAGTGAGTTGCAACTTTCTTTCTGGCTAACAAATAGGCTTCCAAACAATACCTATGAAGCTACCAAAAAGTCCCTAATTATTTATATGAAATCAGTATGATTCAGGTAAGTGATTGAAGTAATGATGGCTAGTTTCCAGACCATGGCTGGACTTCACTCAGTCATCAGGCACCTCTTCCCTTTTTAAAAGGGATCTTCTTGTCTTTTGAAGATAATTATTCAGATACAGGAGTAGCAAGGGCTCGTCATTAGGAGTCTCTTTTCACTACTGCAGCAAACAAGCTACTGTAAGGAAACCTGTGTGTGCAGCCAGGGACATTCAAGCATGAAATAAATGACAAATACTAATGAGGCTTCCTTTGAGATCCCATATAGAGGTATCCTTTCTGATCAGTGAGGAAGGGAAAGGTTTGATACTGTAAGCGTTTTGAACATCAGACTTCTATTCATAAATTATGCTGGAGTATTTTAAATTGGGGCCTGTAGGATTCTTCCAGAATTAGTCAGCCTCCTTTCATCTACCCGGTTAACACGATCAACTATGACACTAAGGCAAAGCTATAAAATGGGTTCTATGTAGTCTTTGCAATGTCTTCCATAATATCACCAGACTGTTATTGGTGATATCTTCATGTTGCAGGAGAATAATTTTCATTTATTCAGCTAACTATTCAGTAGTGGTTGTGAAATTTGTTTTGCAGAATACAATATAGTTATTTACAAGGGCTGTTGATGCCTATAGACAGCTGAGTTTGTGTTTGGAGCTTCCTTCCTCAGCTTTTGGTTCCTCTACAATCTCTTATTTTAAATTCCTGAATTTTTCAATTCATGAGAATTCATATTTTTATCACTTTTGAGCATTTTTACTGTGCTATAAGAGGAACAACTGTGCTATGAGCATTTTTACTGTGCTATGAGAGGAACAACTGTGCTATGAGAGGAATATCACAGTATACTTCCTTACTGGGAATCTCTCAAACACTTTCTAAAAGACTGAATTTAAATTACCACCTTGTCTCCCTCATAGAATAGTTTTCCTTGGCAGACATAAAATGCAGCATGATGTGCAGCCATGTAAAACAAAAATTCCATATGTTTTCCATAAGGCTTTTCATTTTGCTCATGTTTGTCCTGCTTCTTAAATAGATTTTGACTTCTGTTACAGAACTCAATTGTTACACATCATGATTCATACTGGCTTATGAATACCTTTGTATAATAAAGCTCTTTAAAGATGTAAAACTATTTTCTTCAGGTTGCAGTTCTTCACTTCTATTTTTCTTCTTAACAGAAGGAACTTTTTTTTTCAAACACTTTTATTAATGATATTGTCATAATCTCACATACATCTCCAGGTTAAGACTACCGAGTGTTACACAGCTTCTGGATGGCTGACTGTTACAAAATCAGTGATCTAAGCCTGCTGGATGCAGCAGCTGTCAAGCAACACACTCAGTTGTCCATGTATTCTGTAGCAATTGTGGAAATGTGATAATCAGTTTTTTCTCTGTCTTCTGTAAGGGAAAAGTGACAACATGGATTAGAAGTACTTTTACTTAGAAGCATTTCTATACTATATACCTAAACACATGGGCAAAACAAAGTTAGCAAACTATTTTTCTCAGCTACTGAGGTTACAGATTAAGAAAACTCTTTACTGAAGTAAGAAATTACCTAGGAATCTCCTTGAACAGTTTTAAGGAACCATTCAGATTTTTGGTGAAACAGTGCTGTGTAACTATCTAGGACTATGAGCGAAAAAGAAAGACCATGCCCCAACAATTATAGGTTTTATTTGTTATTATGCCTGTAAATCAACATATATGACAAAGTTATATTCTAGAATTCCCATAAAATTATTGTGGATCTGCAAGCACTGAGGAGCCATCATAGCAGGTGTTCATAAAAAAGGGTTTTTTTCATCCTGTCAATTTTCCACTGCCAAATGGTTCAGACAAAGAGTATGCACAGGAGGTTCAGTAAGAAATACCAGTGCAAGGGGTAGGTCTATTTCCTGCTTCATGATTCAAAGAAGCAACAGAAACTCCAGGGAAACATCAGAAGTAATAAAGCCAAGAAAGCATAATCATAGCCATCAACATAACCTTAAAAAAACCCAAGCCACACAACACCGCCCCTCAACTCCTACCTACAAATAAAATTTTTGTCCAAAGCACTCACTAGACAGAGGCTTTAACTATAAGCCAGTAAGTTTCTTCCGACTGTAGATTTCTCCAGATCTTAAGGAAACGAGAATTCTGAACAAATTGTATTTTATGAAGGAAATATCCTGTTCTTGCTCCTGAAAGGAAAAGCCTGCAAGATGTTTTCCTTGAAGTCATCCCAATTAGTGAGATCCAAAGCTCTTGTTGCTTGAGTGAAAGCCTGCAGTAGTTCTATGCCAAATTCAGAGCAACTATAAAGATTCAGAGCTTCAGAAAAGTCAGGGAACCTTGCCCACTTTACAATGTCAGTGAATCCGATCTGCTCAGCCAAGCACAAGCAGATCCTTATTAAGAACATAGACTGATGCTGCTTATTGAATCTTATCTGATGCTTTTTTCCACCTTTTCCTGAGGCTGGAACAAGGTTCATCACTTCTCATTCTTGAGGGGAAAAGATGAACCTTCACTTAAAGACAGTGTAGAAGTTCTAGTAGAAAATACTTACAGGTGATAGCTATAGCTTCCCAAGTAGAGTAGCTGATTGCACATTATTACAGAGCAGAGGTAATTCTGGCACTGGTCCTAGCATTCCTCTTCCCAAGGCTGCCAGCTTGTGCCACTACATTACTTAGGAAGCATATGAAATGACAGGGATGTAAACGAGCAAGCCATGTTGACTCAGAATGATTGGGAGGGTGAGAAAACTCCTTGGTCAGCTCCAGGGCACTCCAAATGCCAACAGGAAGAATGCAAGAATGTTATGAAATATGACTTGCATTCTATGGCTCCCCCAGCATGCAAAAAACAGATTATAGCTGACATTTCTACACTTTTCTCCAATTCCATTTACAATAAATATTTAAAAGCAAGAAAAAATAAAAAAAAACAAAAAAAAAAACTCTGAAGGAAAGAGATGGATTTATAATTCATCATAGGACTATATCTTGCACACACAAGATGTGCGTTCTGAATGTGAATTGACAGTAATATCTTGCCAAATACAATGCACAAGGGCAATATTGGGGAAAAAACCCCCACAACTTAGTGCTGAGTTTAGAAGAAAGCTTTGGTTTTTTTAATAGTTACAAAAATTCTCTTTGTTCCTTTACAGTTCTCCTTTTTTTCTTCCTGGGTACAAACCCTTCCTGGGTTTCTTCTCTCTTGTCAAAGTTATCAGAATGTTCTTAAACTAAGCAGAGTAGCCTGTCCTACTGGAAAGAGGATATTTTTTACTTGCTGAAGGGATTGTGCTTTGCACTATGGCAGTGAATTACTGTCTGATACTGACTTTCAAATTAGAACTAATTTCCATGACTATAATTTTTGGGTGGCCTTTTCCTTAGGCAAACAGGAAATCGAATGTAATCTGTAATCTAATCTAAACCATCAAAATCAACAAGAGCAAAAAGGCATTGAGATAGCCTTGGGAGCTGTGGGGAATGACGGTAATATCTTTAGAGAGGACAACATCACTTCACAGGAGATAAAGGTTTTGTATCAGTGTTCAGTGCAGAAAAACCTGGGGAGATGCCCAGGCTAGCATATTTTGGGGGTTAGGATATGAAACTGAAGTAACAGTATAAGTGGAAGGTGATCATGGTTCTGTTTAGTATCTTTATCACTGATTTGGATGAAGACATCAAGGGCACCCTCAGTAAATTTGCAGATGACACCAAGTAAGGTGAGTGTGTTGATCCCCTTGAAGATAGGGACAGTCTAGAGAGTGGTCTGGACAGGCTGGAGCGATGGGCTGAGGCCAGTAGTATGAGGTTCAACAAGGCCACATGCCAGCTCCTGCACTTGGATCACAACACCACCACGCAACACTGCAGGCTTGGGGAAAAGTGACTGGAAATTTCCCTGGCAGAAAAGGACCTTGGGGTTCTGGTCAACAGCCAGATGAATATGAGTCAGTAGTGAGCCCAGATGGCCAAGAAGGCCAACAACATCCTTGCTTGTATCAGAAATAGTGTGACCAGCAGTACTAGGGAAGCGATTGTCTTCCTGTGCTCTGCACTGTTGAGGCCATACCTGGAATACTCTGTTCAGTTTCGGGCCCCTTACTCCAAGAAGAAATTCAGATGCTGTAGAATATCCAAAGAAAGGCAACAAAGGCTGCTGGTGAAGGGTCTAGAGAACAAGTCTTACAAGGAAACTGGGGTTGTTTAGCCTGGAGAAGAGAGGGCTGAGGGGAGACCTTATCACTCTCTACAACTACATGAAAGGAGGTTCTAGTGAGGTGGGGGTCAGTTTATTCTCCCATGTAGCAAGTGATAGGACAAGAGGAAATGGCCTCTAGTTGTGCCAGAGGAAGTTTAGACTAGATATTAAGACAAAATTCTTCACAGAAAGGGATGTGAACTAGTGGAACATGCTGCCGAGGGAAGTGGTGGAGTCACCAACCCCAGAAATATTTAAAAGACATGTAGATGTGATGCTTAAGGGCATGGTTTAGTGGTGACCTGGCAGTGCTGGATTAACGGTTCGACCTGATGATCTTAAAGGTCTCTGCCAACCAGAACGATTCTATGATTCTGTGATATATTCTGCTTGGATTTTCAAAAGGCTTTTCATAAAGTCTCATGCAAAACACTTGTGGGTAAACTAAATAACAGAAAAGGCAGGTCCTAACATGGGTAAATAAATGGTTAAAAGGTAGGAAAGAAGGTAGAAACAGATCATTAAATCTCACATAGAGGATATTTCCCACTAGGATTCCACAGAAACTGGGATTGTAATGTTCAACATACTCATAAGTGACCTGTAAAATGTAGTGAGCTGTGAGGTGACCATGTTTGCACACAATAAAGGAATTCAAAGGTCAAGGCAGTATGTATGAGGGCTGACCATGAAGAATTGCAGCCTGATGTTGAAAAAAGGTTGACCAATAAAACAGCAGATTTGTTTTAAAAGTTATTTCTTCTGGGATAATTAAAAAGTAACATATGTGGGGGAAAACAAACCTAGCTTCACACATAAAATGATAGGGTCTGTACTGCCTGTTGGCATCAGAGTAAGTCTTTGTATTTGTGACAGATGAAAATATCAGCTCAGTGCTTGTTGAGAGTGGAAAAATGAATCTTATATTTGACATTAAGAGGAAAGGACTAAAGAAATAAAAGAGAGTATCATTATGCCACTGTACAAAATCACAATTCATGAACACCCCAGTTAATGTGTGCAGTTCTGCTCTCCTCAAAAATGACACAGAAAGGCTGGCAAGAGTTCACAGAAGGCCAACAATTACGCTATGGAATAACTTCCTTAGAAGAACTAAGAAATTACTTTGGAGGAAACAAGACAAAAATCGTGCCTGATATAGAGTTTGTGGGTAGGGATTGGCTGCTCACTGTTTCTTCTAATACGAGAACTAGCTGCCATCAGATGAAGATGACAGAAGTAAGGCTCAGAATGAGCAAGAGGTGCTTCTTCTTTGTATATGGCGGAACTATGAGATAGTTTGCCAGCAGAATTTTGGTGGCAGAACATTTACAGGTGTTCGGAGTAGACTGGACAAACATTTTGACATTTTACTAAATAGAAATACTGCACCAGACTCAGAAAATCCTGTGAGCTTAAAATATGCCGAGAAATATGCTCCCCCATTATGGGAGAGTATTAAGGGGAAAGCATCATGTATGTTCTTATCCTGCCATCTGCTTATAGGCACTGTAGGAAACAGAATATTGTCTCCTACAGAATACTGGTGCTTGATCTGACCTTTATGCCTGCACATGTTCACATATGCTGCTAATATGGAGCCATGGGAGAAAATTTAGATGGGGTCAAGATTAGATACAGCTTGCAGCTATCGGCATAGCAGTAGCTCAGATTTTTTATCTTTCAAGTCAAAAGAAAATGTTTACGTGCTTTGAATAATGGTTTCTGTACCTAACTGTAATAAGATCTAGTCAGAAACATTAGATACTTTTGGAAGCCTTCATTGTTATATAGTTTAATGGCTGCACTTTGCTGGATGCATTCCGTTATGACAGGCTGAATTCACCTATCTGTGAAAATCTGTAAGTGTTTATTCTGAACTGTCACCCAGATTCTCAGGGTGAGAAATGGGAACTCCAGAGTGTGAGTCATGCTGTCTTAAAATATATATTGAAGAACACATAAGAAGGGAAAGTCTTGTTAAGTTAAAAAAAAACAACCAACCACTCCCACCCGCCCCCACCCCCCCAAAAAAAACCCCCAAAACCAAACCAGAACAAAAAATACCCTAAATAAATGGCATTTCTCTACTTCTCTAGCTAACAATAATTCTGATTAGAGAATCCAAAGTCAGGTATACTGTGTAAAGTCAGGTAATCAGCGTAGATCAACTGAAGGAAAAAATGAAACCAAGAGATTTTCTGCCTGCTAAGAATTTGGCCATCTGGCATGAAAAGTGCTCTTTGTTGCTGTGTATGTATATCAGGCACCTAAATAATAGTCTCAGGAAAGCTATTCTTGATATATGTAGGTAACAATAGCTAGCCAATAGTGAAGTTCTATTGTATCATTTTCTACAACTGCTCACAATCATTATAGAGATCTGAAAATCTAAACTTGATTTTCAATGCATTTGTAAATGAGATGTAGGTAAGTGAACAAAGTATTTCTGCACATAAATTTAAGTCCCAGTGAACTTGAACTGAATAAGCAAGCAAAGTGCATTACTGACTTGTGGCTTCAGACGTCAGGGACATAACACGAGGTAAGAATGTAAACTTAGCATTTTAAGCCATTTTATTGCTCACAAATAGAGTGTAATAACATTTTTAGTGCACTGCATTTATACTAGAATATTGGTGCCACTGTATCTAAGTATTTATAATCTCTTCTTTTACGTAATGAACACTCTGAGGGGTTACAATCCAATTCTGAAGTTTGAAGCCTGACACCCAACAATTTAGCAGAGAAGAAAAGTGCTTGCAACTGCTTCTTACCTTTTCATTTATTTGTAAGCATTAAGTGTAGTATCAATTTAAGAGCATATGATCTACTTGGATATAAGCAGGGAAAGTGAACAGATGCTTACAGAGAAGAGAAGAGAATTCCTCAAATATGTTTAAAGCCTTTTTAGTGAAACTTCTATGGACTTCCAGTTTGTGATTATTAGCCTTCATCAAATTGACTAAATATTTTGCCATCATTTTTTAAAGTTCCAGTACAGCTGGAACTAAAGCTCTGCAGTACCACTGTGTTTCTTATTGGTGCAGTTTGTAACTTTGTTCAGGTGAGTACTAGAATGTGATAATAATAGTAACCCAACAGTGGCTAATAGTAGCAGTAATAAATAAAATGTTTTTATTTTACCACTGCTGTAAGAGAAACTGAAACAGTGATTTAAGAAGCTGAATGTGTTTTTGGTTATGAGTTTGTTTTTTTTTCTATTTTACATGAATCACAATGACCTTTTAACCTCTGCAGTTAAATTTCTCTGTGTTAATTTGTTTTTAAACATCAGTTACTTTTGTTAGTTATGACTTATCAAATTAAATCACCTTCAAACACATGCAGGAGAAATGATGTTGCTTTTGCTTTGGATGGAGACTACGACCTGACTAATATTTCTTATAAAAAAGAAATATAATTGATGCAGTTTCATGTGCCTTCATATGAATGTCTTAGATTTTTCTGTGATTCTTTTTTTTTCAGAATCTGTTTTCAAATGGGAAGATTTCTGTCTTAAGCACAGTTCCTGTTGTTATAGGTAGAATCCTAGTAACAGGTATCTGGTAGTATATCATTAGAAGTGACTATAAGCTTAAATATCTAGAGGATGATTCAGATATCTAAACATAGACATAATAAGGCATTAGATGCCTTGCAGCATCCCACTTAGATTCCAGGCACAAATTTAGGATACCAGTATCTCACAGATAATAGAACAAATCAATTGAGAATGAAAAGCAATTATCAAAAGAGTAATGAAAAATTCTCTAGTCCTAACAGTTTACGTAAGACTTAATTCTGAATATTTATGCAAGCAGCATCAAATACAAATTGAAAGAGAGTAAGTCCCACAGATGCAAAGCTGACTGTAGAGGCCTGTAGGATCCAGCTTTGTTAAGCATATATATTCTGCTTTTTAAAAATCAGCAACTAAACCTGACACATGGAAATCCATGTGACTCAACATTTACTCAGAAAAGCGATGGCAGCCAGTTTCCCAGGCAACTCTGAATCTGTGGGAATATATCCTAAGGAATGATTTTTCTCATAGTCTTTTTCAGGAACAGACTATTGTTACGTAATGGTAAGTTACACAATGCTCTTCTGTTTGAGCTAAATTAAATAATTTCTACAGTCTCTTCTGAAATGCTTCCCAGACACTTCCCAAACAAACTAGGTGGGAATGAATTCTTATAGGTTTCACAGATTCTTCTGGCTTTTCTAAAGTTTTTAGTAGGTTTTTGTACCAGGTTATCTAGTTTTGTTAGGATAAGATTGCCCTCCTCCCATGTTTTCTCACCTTTTGCATTTCTGATTTGAGGACACTGTTTTCTACATTTTTTTTCCTTCCCCAGAAAACATGCCTTGAAGAAGTCTCTGATAGTGGTGATACTCAGTTAGTCATACTTCCATTAGAATTTGTTAGGTTTAGAAGGTCCTCTGAGAATATTTTATCTCACAGCTCCAGTGTGATCATGTTTTTCCCAAAGGAAAATACATTAATAAATACTGGGAAAAAAAGAAATCACTGAGAGAAACAGTCTTTGCTCCTTAAGCTCAGGAAGGAAGGTGTTCTGATAGATGAGAATATGTGGTTTTTAAGTTTACTTTTCTTGGTAAAATTTTCCTTGAAGGCTGCCTTGTTTTTGACAAACAGCAATGGCTATAAACCAGTTCTTGTTAAAACTTCAGGTAGAGATGTACTTCACACACACACTACACCTACTATGTAGTTAATGTGCAGTGAATTTGATTTGTCCCCAGAAGACCTAATCAGCAACACCCTGTGTTTTCTGATTTGTCCAGTATACATGGGAACTTTCATTCTAGACAAGAATTTAAGTGGAAACAGAATTTAAGTTTTTCATCCACAACAAGAAGAAGTGCCTGGTGAAAATACTAATTTTTTTGGTTAACATTATAGACTTGTTTATTCACTTCCTTCCCCCAGTGGGACAGAAGAGGAAGGGAAGAGTAAAAAAAAAGAAAACTTGTGAGTCATTATAAAGCTAACAGACAAAAAATATTATTAATTGTTTAATAAGTGAAGGATAAGTGGAAGAAAAGAGGAAAAATAAGCAAACAAGTGATGCAAAGGCAATAACTCACCACTACCCATGTGTAGCCAGTTCCTGAGCAAAAGATGAGCAACCCCCTAAAAGGACGTCTTTTTGCTTTTGTTGCTAAGCATGACATTACATGGTATGGAATATCTCTTTGGTTACTTTGGATCATCTGCCTGGTTAGGTTCCCTCACAGCCTCTTGCACACCTGCTAATGTATTCTCTGTAGAGGCAGAGTGATGGTATTAACTCTATGAAAATACTCTTCAGCAAAAGCTAGTGTGTTAGTGTGATATCAGTACTGTTTGGCTCAAAAATCTAAAACACAACACCATAGGACCTTCTATGAAGAAAACTTAGTAGTAGTAAAAAAATAAGTAGTAGCCAGGCCCACTACAACTGAATAGATTGCTGATGATAGGAAGGCATGTTTAGGCAAAAAATCATAGCATGTATCTCATTGCCAGGATGTCTATTCCTGTAAAGTCACTTGAGCTCTTCTGTGTTTGAGTGGTGCATAAGCAACTGGAATTTCTTCCCTGGTTGAGCTTGGCAGGACATACACAGGCATTTTAAATGACTTTGGCATTTCATTTCTTTTTGCCTTAGCATTTTACAAGCAAAAGTCCTACAAGGGTGACTAGGAAGAATAATATATTAACAGAAAATTTGTTTGAGTACACCTTAGTTGAGTAAAAAATAGGTTAATTCTCCACTACTCAAAATTGCCCTTATTTTTGAAATATCTCCAATCAAAAGCACAGGAGTTAGTTACAATTTTGAGCAGTCAAAATAAATGTTTGCAAGTTAGCAATGGGAAAATCAATCCTTCCATGAACCGTTTGTAAAAATAGCTGTAAATAATTCATACATTTATAAAATGAAAAGAAACAGCAATTTTTGTGGGTTTTGTGAGGGATAAATTAACATTTTTCCAGTGGTATATATCTTCAACAGAGAATTCTTTCAAGGCTACCAATGCAAGTCTCTTGGTACAGTAAAACTTAAGGGTAGTTGCTTTCTTTTCCATTAAGAGAAAACAAAGAAAATAAATGAAAAAAGATGTTTTATTTTCTGCTTGAATGCATTCTCATTTTACCATAGCCTATCCAGATTGATTACTCCATAAGCAGCATCATGTTTGTAAAGATTGAATCATGGCTGTTTGCTTTCCAGTATATCTGACCTTATAATGCACTGAGGCAATCTTTTCCTTTATATGAAATAGCTTAATGTTTGCTGTGTCAACAAATATATGTTTGAGTAGTAGATACTTACATGGGTTTCCTTCAAGAAAATGCATTTCTGAAGTGCATCTATAAATTTTACAGTACTCTTTTTACCTTTATTTTTTAATTTTTCATAAAATGTTCAGTAGTTCTCTTGTCATTAAAATAGCAATTCTGCCACACAGGCTGCTATAGTTTTCAGTCAGAAAGTGTTAGTGTCCAGAAATTAAATATGGCAGAAGCTACTGGATCTAGATCTTTCCTAGCACCCATCTGACCACACAGAAGAATTAGACCACAGGAAATGTTTGCTGCTGTTAAAGTGAATTAAGGTATTGCTGTCCCATATATTTCTCGCCAGTTTTCTGTTGATAGTCGCAGCTGAGACTCAGTTGAGACTGGCATACTTTGTGTGTGTCTTTCATTCAGTTCATTCAGCTTAATCTCAATTTTCTATTAAGATTGTTTCAGATATGCAAAAGAGGAACAGCAGCGCGCAGTTGAAGGCCACTAATATCTTCAACTGACAGTGACATATATACATCAGTTGCCTGATGATGTCATTTCACCTCTCTTACTCCTGACCAGTGAGTTCAAGACATGAAGTTTATGTCTCCATCTGCACCAAAGAATCAAGGTTGCAGTACTCACTTATGGGAAGTGAGAGAGAAAATTATATCCCTAGCAAGGTCAAGGGAAACAATTTATCCACTGACTTCCACTGAGCCAGGAAAGTCCAAGGGGTCATGCTTCTTCAAACCTCTTGCTTTGCCTTGCCTTGCCTTACCTTGCCTTGCCTTGTCTTGCCTCACCTTGCCTCACCTTGTCTTGCCTCACCTTGCCTTGCCTCACCTTGCCTTGCCTTGCCTTACCTTGCCTTGCCTCAACCTGCCTCAACATGCCTTGTCTTGCATTGCCTTGCCTGCCTTGCCTCCGCACACCTCCTCTCACCTTCCCTTCCCTTCCCTTCCCTTCCCTTCCCTTCCCTTCCCTTCCCCTTACTCTGTTTATTTTTTAATTTTTTATTTTTGATAATTAAAAAAAAATCAGATGGAAGCATAAACATTCTCAGGATTAAGAATGAATTATTCCTTTTTTTTTTTTTTGAGAAGAATGAAACTATCATATAACATCACTATTTCCTAATAAAACCTTATTAGGGTTCCCAGGTAGAACTGGTTTTCTATTTTGTATTTGATCTCCTTTGAAAAATGGAATGTAATGCTTTTTCATAGATAATAAGAATTATTTGAGTCTTTGAGTCCTTGGTTCAGCTTTGTTGATCTTTGCTTCTACTTTTTCAATAGATAGTTTGGGGTGGAGGGTGTCATTTACCAAGATGTAAGGCAAAGTTTGTGTCTAATTTACCTTTAGAATTTTTCTTTATGAACTTTCACTTCTCCTGTGGTGCTTACAGTAGTGACAGCATGGGGATATAGACACAGGAAGAGGCACACTCGTGATTGCAAATAACCTTACCATGATATCCCAACTGTAAATAGATTAGGCTTTGCATCAAGAGCTAGTTAGGTTGCTTATATCCACTCATTTAATCAGAGGACCACTTCAAAACGTTTCTGCTTTGATTTTTACATACTTTTTTCTAATTTCCAGTGTAAATTAATCTACAGCTTGATAGCCATTTTTTTCTCTGTTAAAAAGTTGTCTTTCATTTTAAATTGTGTTACTATAGTGTTTGTTTTTCCTCAATTTTTTTAAGAGTAAATGCCAGCTTTAATTGTTTACACAACATAAATAAAAATTGGATTCTAGGGCATATGTACACCTGTGGCTTCTGTGGGTATAATAAACCCTGAAATTGAATATGTGGACAGCAAGGTCTCCAAAAAGCCACACAGACACCAGCCAAAACAGTTCTGGAGGCTGTGCATCTCCATTTTCACAGCACTATATCAGAGCTAATATCCCAGCACCATTAGACTAGTATCTGTTTCTGAGCATACACTGGTAGACATTAAGCTATTCTGTATGGGCTTGTCCCTGAAATATCTACCACCTTTAAGAATTCAATATATCATGTTTCTCCATGTAGACATCTTAAAATTCTTCTTGCAGAACAGATTCTCCATTTCTCCTATCACTGTCATGGTCCTTTTCAGCACCTAATCAAATTTAGTTTCACCTTTCCCAAATTTCAGCGATGGCAGAGGACATTGTATGCCATTTAAGGACTTGTTACTGTAACATTCAGTTTCAGTAAGAGTTTTCTGTTCTTTGTAATGTATTTCTGAGAAGAGGAGGTAGCTGTATGAAATAGCTTAACTTTGAAAGTATAATTTACTACATAACTGTTGTAGATTGGCCGTGTTTCATAAAAGTAGAGATACTGTAATGGCATTTGAAAAAAAAAAATAGGTTGTTGGTGATTTTTTTTCATAATTTACTTTTGCTTTCTCCAATGAGCACATAAGAAGTCTGACAGACTTCAAGTATTAAATGCAATGAGATTACAGAATTGCATTACACATTATTATGTCATAGTTTTCTACTATATGAAACAAACAGCAAACAAAAGTTTCTGTTTCCATTGGAAAAAATTGTTTCAATTTCTTCTTTCAGGGTTATAAAGTCATTTTGAAAGGCATTGTTTATATTTCAGCTCTCCTTAGGGATACGGTATTTTTTCCATAGGCACGCACCATACTTGTGTAATGGCTTAAAAGGAGCAGTAATGTTTGGTAGACAGATCTGATATTCAAGAATAAAAGATCATATTTAAAAAAAACAGTTTTATTTAAAGGTTGATCACTTATGAAACAAACATAAAATTATTAATAAATACAATCACACTTTCATGAAATGCAAATTATCACTGAACTTCAACACAAACTGTGTTTGATAGCAACTAAATAATTGTAAGATGATTAAGTTTTACATCAATGATAAATTTCTAAATAGTTCATTAATGTTTAAGATAAGGTCAAAAGCTTTTTAAATAAGTGTTCATTATTAAGAGTAAAACAGATTAGTAGGTTGATCTTAAACATGCCTTCCAAGCCAGTCAGATTTCAAGCCACACTAAAATTAGGCAGTACATGTTTTCTCTGTAAAATCCTTGTAACATCAGCTATAAAATGTTATTAGTAAGTCATAGACAAATGTATAAGACAGATTTCAAGTGTTCAGTGAACTATTCACGTACATTATTATGTTTTCAATTTAGTTGTTTAAATCATCAAATGCAGTGTAGTTCAATGGACTCAGGTTACAAGTATTGTACAGAAACAGGACACGTGTGATTGTTGGAAGACAAACGTGTTTTGAGGTAACCGCCTAAAAGCATAGGTGCTTGAATTTCTTTCTTAAATAGATCAGATCTCTTCAGCTCTCCTTTGCTTCACAGTAATGCTGCAGTGTTACTAGCTTTTAGTATAAAAACAAGTATACAAGATGGCAATAGGTTTAAGTACTCCATGGTTTGTTCTTTCAACATGTAAATATGAAGCACAAACACAATAAAAACAAATGTGCCTGACAGCCTGCGTTAAGCATGATACCTCTGCCTTCTGTTAAGTTGTTATTTCCATTTCCAGTGACATTGCTTGTGCTGAGACAAAGTCAGTACAACCATCACTCTGGTGAGGACCTGGCTATGCCAGCTCTTCTCCTTGCACAAACCTGTGAACTTCCCATCAAGTGAAAAGGTCTTTAATGATCCCTAAGACATTATGATCACATATAGTCTTTCTGAGAGAGTCACCCTCTGGGCTATGATTTTGTTACCAGTAAAAAATTAAGGCTGTTACAAACAGTTTCCATAATGCTCTGCAGTAAGAGTTGCTATCAGGTGTACAGATAGCCTTTTCAACACAACATGCTCTTCGATCTCATGTCCAAGAAAGACAAAATTATTGCCAATTCAGCTACAACATTTTAAAGTGCTTGGCAAAAGTAAATACAGAGAGGTGTCTGTGGAAATAGCAGTTTTTCTGTGCAAGGAATAAGCATAAGAAAAAAGAGACATACATAATTTATTGTTAATATTTTTATCTAAACAGGTATCAGTTGTTCTTAAAACCAGAAACTTGCATTAAGACTTATATGTATGTTCTCAGCTAATGAAGGATAAACACTCTACTTCCATTATGCATGTTAATTTTCTGAAGAAAATATCAACATTATTGTTTATCACTTACACAGTCACCCCTGACTAACAAAAACATACTACATCTTTTGAAAACATTTTATTCAACTATGTGGCACCAGGAATGTTTTAAAAGAACCCATAATAGAGGTGTCATTTACTGCATGTAAAGGAACACATGTTAAAACTGATCAAATAGATCCCATCAAAAAGTATATGACTTCATAGCTTAGATTTACTGTCAAAATCAGTTAAATACTTAGTCCATTCCACCTCCCAGTGGAAGAGAATGAGGTTTAACTTTTTTATTTTAAAAATATCAAAGACCTACTATTAAAACGAATACACTATGCACTTCAGACACACTAATCATAAAACAAAAACATGTTCTAGAATTGAAAATAAAAATCCAAAAGATACTACGGAGAGATGAATTTGCAAAATATGTCATTTATCCTTCAAAAGTGATCTCATTTGTGACACATTACTAACATACAGCGACTGTTGTGTATTATGGGAATGGTCCCCTAATTAGTTTTGTCATTAAAATTCATTTAAAAGCATTTTGTTCTTGATATTTCTTAATTATTCCAGTGGCACATTCAGATGCCTCCAGATGGCTTGAAGCAGGATAAATAGCACTGAGAAACTTTCCTAATAGCATCCTACTTTGATTGCTGTTATCATTCATGCAATATCCAGTTTCTCTATATTAATTTCAATGTAATTAAGTAAAAAAAGTGAAGAAACTACGTTGGTTATGTTTTGGTTTCAGAAGAAGTATGCCCAACTGCAAAGATGTGCCGTCAGAAAAATCAGCAATATCATAGTTTGAATAGGGAAAGAAATTTCTACAACAAGATTTTGAAATAGACTTCCAATATATGTGCATGGTTTCATTACTTATTGCCATATTCATATTGAAAATTTAAAACAGATATGATAATACATTTCTTTCAAAAAAAGTGTTCAACTGACATGCCCAATGACAATTGTATTGACACATTGAGCCGGATTCTATTAGGCTCATTAGTGTCAAGCACTTCTCAACACTGACCTTGAAAAAGCCGTATCTTCATTTCAATAAAGTGGAAAATTGTCCTGCTTTGAGCTAGAAAGAAGAAATTCTGTCCAGTGATTTTATTTTTCAGCTGAGTCTCTTCTAAGTGACTGCACTTTCTGAAGTTAATGGTGTATTTTTGCAGACAGCGTCTGCAGTGATAACACTTGATGTTTAGAGCTACTATCAGGGACGGGGATGCAGAAAGGGTCTTGCTTGTACTTGTACCTATAGAAGCCAAAGTCATTGCTAAATCTTGTGTACCACATTGGGATGGTGTAAAGTAAAAGGCTGCATCTGCAGGGAGGAGCAGACAGGACAGGCAACCCTAAACTGACCAAAAAACTGTATTCTATATCATATACATTGTGTTGAGTATAAAGCTGAGGCATGACAAGGGCCAAGCCCTCTTTTTCTATGGCCAGCATCTGAGGAGGACTCTGTCCATTCTGCCTTTGATCCTGTCAGTGAGCTCCTGATTACAGTTCCCAAATCCAGCTCCTGAGTCCATTTCCTGTCTGCCACAGAGTCCAGTCAGGGACTTCACCAATGCCTGCTCCGCAGCACCAGTGATGAAGTGGTGTGATTCCATTGGGAGGCTGGGTTTAAAATTGGGTTTGTATATATTTGTATATATATTTTCATTATTTAATAAAGCTGGTTTAGTTTTCTTTTCTTTTAGTTTTCTTTTCTGACGGATACTGTCAGGATCACGTAGTTGAGATGTTGCATTTTTCCACAGGGAAAAAAAACACTACTATTTTTATGAAAATAGAATCAAGTGTCTAAAAACTCTCCTACTGAGAGGGTATTCTGTATTTCTCTTCACCTCTGAAGGTATTTTGGTTTAACTATGACAGTACTTGGAGAACTTTTATATAATTGGGAATCTATTGAAAATCTAAGCCTTAGTTAAGCCAACAGACCACTCTGGTCATCAGTCCTTGACATACACACAGATGTATGTCACAGATGTACACATACTCCTTTGAGTGAGGGAACAAACAAAAAGTGGATTTAAAGTAGTACATGCTTTGTGAACTGAACTGCATTATATCAGCCTCTGTCTCAAATCCTTCCACTTCTATCATCATAGTTGCACTCGCTTTATCCCAAAGTTGTTTTTGAAACAGGAACTTTTTCTGAGTATGGAGAAATGCACAGGTTTACACATTTTTGAAAAAGGTAGAAGAGAGGTTGAGATGAAATTTTCTTACCCATTTCCCAGCTGCTTCAAGAAATGAGTCATCTATCTGATGACCTGATTTTTGTCTTCCTCAAAGGAGCAAAGTAGGAGTCTCCAAACCTGAAAACACATAATTGTATTTTAAAGTTTTCTAGCTGGGCTGTTTCAATAGACCAGCATCATTTGTTCCCTGAGCACAGAAGAGGACTTGTGAACACGGGTGAAGAGGATTTATGCAACTAAGCACCTCATACAATGATGTGTTTGGGAGAAGCTTCTAAGAAATTACAGCTTGAGGAAAAAGAGGCAGTGGAAGGAAACATATTAAAAAAAAAAAAAACAAACAGGAGACCGATACCTTTTCTGATCCAATTTTCAACCTAACTAGCACCTTGTATTAAGACCTGCCCTGCACGTTATCTAACTCCATTAAATATTCAACAACTTCACAGGAGCTCCAGCACCTCATGCTGCAAAAGTCCCTTTTACTACTGATATCAATAAACACCTAACCCTTAGTTTTTTACACAGATAGCATTCATCTGACATCCTTGAGTAACTTCCTTCACAGTTTGAACAAGCACCTAGTATCTTGTCAGCACATTATTCTGCACTACGTTTTCCAAGTATTTTTCCTCTCTCAATACATATATTGAAATTTGAGTTTAGATGCACACTTACAAATTAGGTCATTTGAGAGGTTGACTAAGTGCTGCATGTGGAATGGCACAAAGCTCAGAGACTGCATCCAAAGAATCTGATTTTTATGAGACTTTTATATATACCTTTAAGCATGAAAGGAATCCCCTAGATGCTTGAGAAGGATTACAGCATGTGAAAAGCATGATGGAGAAAGACTCTAATTGAATTTTAAAAATTTAAAAGAGGGAAAGGAAAAATGGAGAAGTAGACACATATAGAGTTTAATCAGAAAACCCCTCCTAGAGTTCAATATGGCTTTATATTGTGCTTGTAAAAATGTCCTCCCTTTCAGTGGGTTAAAAAGTTACTGAACACACACACAGGGGTGTACACAGAAATTGTGTAAAATTTAATTCTGAAAAGATATTTAAAGTATAAAATTATAAGCAGCCATGTTTTAAGTATACTGAATGAAAAGATAAGACTTATAAAAAAGCTAATATACATTAATCAAACTAGGGTAGTTCTAAGTACTGAGTAAAGTAAATTTAATTAAAAGTGCCAATGACAGGTAGATAGTATAATAAAAGTGGTATATGAGGTCTGGGTAAAATATGGTATGAATATAATATTATTACTATTGACAGTTATTTTAAACAGCATAAACATTTCATTTTCTACTTCTTATTCACCTGTGTAGGGCATAGATCCATTTTTGGCATTTCTTCCAAGAATTTAATAAATAAATAGATAAAATAAAAATACAATTAAAATCCTCTAAAAAAAATTAGAAGAATGGAGACAGAAACCACAGTTCTCAGCATTTTTAATGACTAGATGAAATGAAACGGCTGATGCAGAAAAAGAGCCATATGAAATTGAAAAAAAAAAAAAAAAGAAAAAAATAAAAAGAAATTCCATTAATTATGGTTCTAAATTTTTCTCTTATTTTATGAAATGCAGGTTTTTTACAGCCAATGGAGCCAGAGCTATATTTTCAGAATTTCAGAATAATAATAACATTTGTTTCACCTAAAAAGAAAAAAGTTAGTGAAAATGAATCAGTGGTGTGAGGCACAGAACATAGTGCACATACAGTTAAGACCTACATATTTGAGGTCATTCTGACCATCTCTAAACCCAAAGCACAAATGTGCTGCGCTCTTCTGTGGTGGATCAGGAAGTCCCAGAGGAATCTGCAGGCAAAAAGCTTTCTTCCCTATATTCTCTACTATAAAACCTTCAGCAATTCATCTGAGACCTACCAGACAGATAGGGAGAGAAGTATTAAGTCATGGTATGAATCAGTGGTAGACCATATTCCTCTAAGAAGTTTTAGATAGTGACTTGTCACAGAAATGTTTAGAAATAAAATGACTGGACATTTCAAAAGAGGTTTTGTTTCTATTAGTTGAAATGCAGGCTTGAAGATATGATGTTTTTGCTACCACACAAAGAATGTATCTTATACAAAGTCCTTAAGGTCTGATACATAGCTACTTATCCCACAGTCTCAACTGGATTTTATTTTTTTTTTTTTTAACAAAGTCTGTCTATTGATACTCTTTTTTCAGCAAGGGCTATTGAGGCACAACCATTTCCTCAGGATTAATGGCGAGTTAGAAGAAGCACCTGAATTTTGGAGCATGTTATGTCTTACAAGATATTGATGTCATCAAAGCAAAGCTGACAAATTTCCTCCATTCAAGTATAGTTTAACATTCTGCTAGCCTTTCTCCAGCCATCTAGAATCACAACAAACAAAAGATTTGCTGTGACAATGGAGGATAAAAAATGGTCCCTCACCTGTCTGAAACAGAACATTATACCTGGGAAAAAAGGTCAACTGGGTAACAGGTACTTGAACTAAGCATGCGGCAACCCATTCAACCTTTTTGAAGGTTTTCTCAGAAAGCCACTGTCAGCCTCCTGACTTCTAAATATATCAAGTCTGCTGCAAAGCAGAAAAGCTAGAGCCAGCTGAAATGTCTAGAAATTTGTAAAGAGGGTAGATTACAATTTGTGAGAAAAAAGGAGGGAAAATTATATGGGCTTTTTTGTGGTTAGTTCTTTTGAAAACTAAAAATTTTACCTGAAATTCATTTATCTTCTCAGGGCTTCTGGTTCAGATGGTATGGCAGGATAGTAGTAGAGAATTAATGAGGCTTAGTTAACCAACCAAACCATGTCAATCATTCCTCAGCTCCTAAAATGCTCAGTATAAATGCTGTAAGAAAGGGCACTTAATTTGTCAAAGATAGTTCTGACAGTCAATTGCAAATGTAATTACACAGACCAAGGTTTGTTAACCAGTTTGTTTCACAAAAATATATTAAGCCAGTAAAGGAAATTAGGACAGATACCTTTTTTTTTTATGCCTTGTAAATACTGCAGACTTCGAGAGCTCTGCTTAAACAGGCCTGGTGGGGAGATAACAAACAAAATAACAGTAAGCGTTATTTTTAAGGCAGCTTTTGGAAACCATTTCCCTGCCTTTGCTACTCTGACATGTGTTTCCATGGAAGCAGGACTAGACATGGACGCAGCCACTAGCGGATGAGGCAATTTCAGCTGCCAGTTTCTGGTTCCCAGCTCTGTTTCCATGACAACCAATGCTGGAGCCCTAAAAAAGAGGTGAGGTATTTAAAACACTACAGTACTCTTATTGAATATCTGCTTGCTACACATACACACAACAGACCCCCTCCATTTCCAATTACAAAAATGCTACTCAAAGTAACCGTGAAAATACATCTTGATATCAACTACTACTATTTCCCTGTGCAGGTTTCAAAGAGAAAGAATGGATTATTTCTAAGATCTGGTTTCATCTGAAAGAGAGAGGGAGGGCTGTTCTTTTCTTTCAAAATGAAGATGTGGATAGGCAAAGACACTGTGCTAAATCTATGCTATTGTTTCTCAAGGAAAACATAATCTGTTTCTATATTTGGTGTCATTTTACTACAAAAAAATGAATGTAAGCCCTCTTGAAAGAGTGACAGCGTGGCAGACAGGAGACTGAATAACTGAAGAAGATGGTACTCAGGGTGCACAGGAATGTTGGGACAGCAACTTGGTTAAATCTCTCACACTTTTTTACTAGCTACATACATCTTTGGTTCTGTGGATAGGTGTAGGCAAGGCCCATCCTTTTTTATAGGCAGTCTTTGAGGGAAGGGTACAGGGGCATCATTCCCATGCCAGCAAGTACATGGGAAAGTAGACAGCTGTAGATCAGTCTCATTCTAATCCAGCCAGTGATTTGAATCTGTTCCCCTCACTTATACAAAGAATTTGAGCTAGACAGAATCCAAAAAGAAGAGGCAAAAGCCAAATCTGTTTATCTTATTAAGAAGAGAAGCTTTAATATGACACCTCTGGGAATAAGGGGAGGTGGATTTGTGTGTGTAAATTGTTATATGAAAGCAGTAATACATGTTGTACAGATTGTACTGTCCTGTCTCAGAAAACTGAAAACCCAAAGGGTACATACCATTCCTGGTACAGCTTGCTAGAAAAGGAAAAAGAAGGGCTGACATGTTGAATAAATGTCATCAAGCCTGCAATATTGTAGAAATAACACAATCTCCATTGTATACTGCATATGTCAAGAGAAAATGCTAGAGGCTTGGTCTCACTGAGGAAGAAGAGAATAAGTAGGCAACTAATAAAAATGGAATAAAAAGCCTAAAAGCAAATATTAAAGCCATATTATCAAAAAGTAGCACAAAATTTGGTACTAGAGTTAGGAGTAAAACAGTATTTACACTCCTCTGTCTTACAGAGGTGTCTAATTATCATAATACAAGGATGGCACAGGCTAATGTAATTAGGATTGTCCATGGTCTCTCACTTCGTGAAAATTTATTTTCAAACTTCCATGATATAAATCAAACATACCAGTGACTTGTGCGTGATGAAAGCTGATCACATAGGTCCACAGCTTAATGAATTCACAAAGTCCTTAATTCAATCTATTACAGATAGGCACAAAATATTCAATACTCTTTTAAGAAACTAATTAAATTTTAACGAAGGAGGTTTTGAAGAGAATTGTGTGTTTAGTTAATAGAAATGTTTGCTTTGTTGGAAAAGTTGAAACTGTTAGAAATACATGCATAAAATGTTATTCAAAGAAATTTATGTGTACAAGCAAGACTGATATTAAGAATGGACTTCCCTTATTCCCATTTGAAAATTGCTGTTAATGCAGTTATAGCTATATGGCTTGAGTCACGGAGGACGAAATTGGTATGTCTGCAAAAAAGAGGCAGTTGTTGCACCTACACAGAAGATCAAGACTTTAATAGTGGTAAGAAAACCTATGAAAGATTATCAGAACCTACCAACTCAAAAAATTCAAAGCATTGGAAACATAGAAGCATAGAATGCCAGGTTGGAAGGGACCTCAGGGGTCATCTGGTCCAACGTTTCAAGTTTACGTGAGATGGCCCAGCACCCTGTTGAGCTGAGTGTTAAAACTGTTCAGTGCAGGGGAACCCACCACATCCCTTGGGAGTCTATTCTAATGTTTAATTAACATTATCAATGTTAAGAATGCATTACTTGATTTGTCCAAGAAATAACAATTCACTGATTTGGTTTTTACACACAAAAAGGATTGTATAAAGGACCATCCTCCTCGCCAGTCTCTGCCACACCTTTTAGTAGCCATCATTCAGTTTGAATCCCCATCGAGACTGACATACCCTTGAAATATTCCAAGATAAATAGAATAAAGATATGGAAGAACAGAAACATTTTTTTTTCTTTATGGTATTTTTAACTTCAGAGAAATAATTTTTAGAATCATCAGGCAAAGCTGCAACAGCTTTCCATCATAAGGAGAGAAATTTGGTAATAGTTAAGAAAGAATTATGCAGAGAGGAAAAGTCAGATCAAAGCAATATTTTTTTAGGGAATGAAAAAATTATACATTAGGAGACAGGCCCTTAAGTTTGACAAGACTGCAGAGAAGGTAGAATTATATAGAAGAGCACTCTGTAAGAAACTGCACTAACACAAAGCCTGAGCATCTTTGCATTTGCTCGTAGAACACAGACACGTGCAGGAAGGGAGTATATCCACATAGAAAAGATTAATGCCCATATCATTGGAATGACACTCCTAGGCTTGCCTTCAGGCATGAGCAGGCAGAAAACAAGCCTTAGAGCACACGATGAGTATACCAAACAATGAAAGAACATGCTATTCAGAATTCAGTCATATGAGGTGAAGGTAAGATTACTTGGGAACGTCATTTGGAGTTAGTGATATAGATCATCATTTTACTACAGCACAGATAGATCTGTGGAATGAGAGTCACAATCTTTCACCATTCACAGCTTTAAAGCTTTGGTGGAAGGCTTCAGGAAATCCAACAATGCACAGATCAGTTTTATGAGTGCAACTAGAAGGAACAGTTCATACTCAGTTTTTGCCAAGTCTCAAAATGAGATGGTCAAAAATTTTCCCACATGCAAAACCAGAGGTAAACTGTGTATGCCAGTTAGCTAAATTGTTTACATGGGATCAAACAGAAATCTCAGAAGCCTGAAGTGCTGGAATTTTTAACGTCTGCCTATAGAAGCAGGCTCACAGAGAGCACATGAGGAATAGTGAAGCTTGCAGTTATTGTATTGCTTTTACTTCCAGTAGCCCTACTCACAGTAAATTATTTCTCCAGTTTCTGAAAGATACGCTACAGGAGACAGATTCAAAGCAGTAAGAGGAATGTGGGCAAGAATTTCTTCCTGTAAAATCAGAGGAGGAAGGTGGTAATAGACATGATGACAACTAATGCCGCAGACAGATTAAATAAAACAGATCCAACACTGCTAGAAGAATTTATCTGTTTTATGGAAAACCATGCTTCTGTTCCCCATTACTCCTTTGTAACCTAGTGGAGAAACGGTATAAAAGCAATTCAGAACAATCAGGTTGACAATATTAATGTAGATCTGTGTCCAAATCACCAAGTAGTTACACAAGAGTATTTCAAAAGACTCACAACCTGCTTTTCACAGAAGATAACTGCAGATAACTGTAAGTTGCAAAATGAAGAATAAACTCTGGGAAGATGCACTCTCAAATGCATTCTAAGTTAAACTTTGCTCAACAATATATGATTGAGAAACATATAAGTCAGATGGAAAACCAGCTGACTCTAAATCAAAAAAAGTGGAAGATGTGAAATGTAAAGAAAAAGGATGAAAGTCATACAAAATATACAGCCACATTTGGGGTTATCAGGTATTCGCTGCAATTAGAGGTAAATCAAAAGTGTTTCAGATAATTTCTGAGTCCAGGGTCAATAGAGCTGTAATTAAAGAACAATAGCAGTAATAAATATTAAGATCCATCTTCTATAATGTGTTTTATTGCCAGGCACAAGCAGAATATGGTCATTTTAACTCCTATGTTGTAAGTAAGCACTGTTTTGGGGATCAAATAACACATTTTTTTTTAACAAAACTACTATTAACCAAGGCACAGTATAAACTTGAATATTTTATTTGTCCATTATTCTTTTAAATAACATTTTAGAAATTATATATCCAATTTTTGAATTCTCTTCCCTGAATTGTAGGAAGAACAGCGTGTTATAACTGTCATCTTTCCTAAAAGAAATGAGAGAAAGAATTTTAGAGTTTTCTCATTGCTGTCATGTCGAGAGCAAATGAGCATCTAACAACAAAACCAAGCCTAATCTCTTTATCAAGCTGGACATGTGGAATTCTATGTGTTAAAATCAATAAATTCATTGAATGGAAGAGGCTATCTTTTGTTTCTGTAGTTCCTTGTCAGGAATCAGAAACCAAGTTGCCAGGAAAGATATATTTTGCAATGCTTCAACTTTATATCTAAATAAAGTCTCATTTCACTTGTTTAGGTTGTCAGTAGTTGTGTTAGTATCATACTGAAAGGATTACCGAATGTTTGTGGTCCAGAGAGCTTTGGGCCACTTTCCTATCCTGCAATAACTGTAGAAGTAAAAGCTGACTCACGTATCCATGTCTTCTTGCAAGATCATGAAGTCCTGTGACATACATGGACCATCTGTAAGCCCCAGGCAAAATAAATACACTCTTTTATCAGGAGAAACAGTGTGTTTAAAAATGATTCTTTTCTGCCTTAAACAAAAATAATATCCTAAGCTGATAGTGCTGAAAAGTAAAATGCGTTCCTCAAAAAAGTTTCCATACTGTAAGAGTTATATGTATGCCTCCTCGTGCCAAATTTTAGTTCTTTCTACAGTAGTTACAAGTTCTAAGCAGCCTGAGAACCCTTCATTATGACTGGCTGATCTTTCTTGATCTAGTAAATTCAGATTTTTGAGTACAAATTATTTCTCTTTAATTTCAAAGATGCAATTTTCTTTTTCTCACAAATTTTCAATTTCAAGTATTACCAGGAAATCCAGAAATGAAAGCAAAACCAAGTTCCTAACTGTGCACCCCTGGTTATTGCAAAACAGAATAAGAAGACTTCACATAGTCAATTCTGTGTTTGCATAAGTATTTGTAGGGTTGTTCTGTATCATGGAGGAGTCAGAAAGACCTCTGCTATCCAGTGTAGCTTTTTAAACAGAAATTTAAGAAGCTGGCCTGAGGAAGTGTTTGTACATAAAATATTGTTAAGTACCCGAATCACAGAATTACAGAATCATTTTGGTCCAATCACTAACCCAGCACTGCCAGACTATGACAATGATGCCTATCATTATTATTATTTACCTTTGATTTTTTGCAGTCAGTTTTCTGAAGAGAACTTTTCTGCCATGGTAACAGCCAAACAGTCAAAGGGAGTTTTCGATATGCTTCTATTTTAAATGTTTGTTTCATGTATGTACATATCAACCTTACATTACCTAAAGTTCTGAAAAACTATGCTTGATAATTTTCATTTCAATTCCCTTGAAGATATTGCTTTGATTCATACATTTGGACTTCTGCATCTGATTGGTTAACAGTTTTCCTAACACATAAAATGTTTCAAGATATCCAGAACTGATATTCTTTCCATGTTAACAATGCAGCAACATTTTTTTTGTGTTAAAATGTTCATGTAGTGAACACAAGATCTAATCCTTGCCATGTCCATTTCTACAAAGAAGTTTACACATATTGTAATAATGCCTGGCATTCCTGGTTATGTTCATTTTCCACATCCATGACTATTTGACTGGTTTGATACAGTAGACTAGATCTAATGAGATCAGCTGCTAATAAAGATCATATACCTGTACACTGAAAACCAAGATTCAAGGCTCCTACACAGCCTAAGGGAAAATTTCAAATAGAGTATTACTAGTTGACAGATAAAGACCTTTTTCTCACACTGCTGGCATCTATTTTTGATTCTGCTCTATAACTACATCCTACACTTGTGAGAGGTGCCTGGTGAAAATTTAATCAAAACAAATATGTGGGAAAAGAAAAATTGTTCCAGGAAACTGATAACCTATTTCAAAAAATAGTCATTTCCATAAGAACATGAAGTAACAAAGGAATTCCCTGTATGTATAACTTCTTTTGCTACAGCTTTTTTAATTTATAGCTTGCATTTTTTTTTCACTGTCATGTTCCTTCTCAAACAAGACATGAAAAGGAGTAAGAAAAGCAGAAAAGTAAAAACCAAAAGTAATTGTTGGTTTAGTACACCTAAAGCCGAATTACTCAACATAAGGAAGTCTTGTAGCATAAGTTGCAATTAATCAGATTTGCAATATTTAGTAGCAGAAACTTATAGCAAAATTATTCATATATGATTGCCAGGCTGTGCAACATTCATTGTTTTTGTTTTATTGAAATATAGTCTATTTTGAATAACTGATTTAAATATATAAAATAAACAGTGTTTGCATGTGAAATGCTGTATTAAGTAAATAAAATTAGGAAACAATTCTAATGATACAAAGATAAGGAAACTGTATGATCTTCAACAGTTCATGTTACTTTAAGTGCAAGCTGAAATGTCACCAGTATTTATAACTGAATTTAGACTGCATAAACTAGAAGAAACAGCAGAAATGGAATACAGATTTGAATAAAGGTGCAGATATTCAAAATTATCTTGTAAAGAAGGCTGCTAAAATTTGAATCATTTTTGGGAAGCATTTTGTTTACTATCAGCACTATTTTTTTATTTGTTTGGTTTTTTACTTTTTCTGAGCAAAGAATAACATCTCTCGGTGTGTTTGGCTTAGTATGCAGAATTATCTATACTGAACTTCATCCTTAAATGCAATTGTATGTGAAGCATCATTTTGGCCAGCGTGTTTGGGGCATGTTCCATTCCACATTATTTTCCTCATTGTGATTTCTGGAGAAATAAGATTATGGCATTGCAGTGGGGGTGGGAAGACTCTGTGTGTGTGTTCTGCCACTCTTTCCTGTCATTTTTTCTTTTTGTTGGCTTCCAGTAGATCCTTCCTGAACATACCATGTTTTATAAAACTCAAGGAAAGCTGTAAGATTAAACTCCAGTCACACAGATGGAGAAAATAAAATCCCTTCCACATCCAGTCTAGCAGCTTGGTCAATGCTGGCAAAGAATAACAAAAACAGTGTCATGGAAGCTGGCACTGATGGATAAATGGCATCTCAAATTTCTCTGAGAATATTTGAGTCCAGTCAGATAATCTGAGACCTGCCTTTGACAGTAAAAGTTGTTCAAGGAGTCATATAGGCTTTATTACGAATCAAAGTTAATAGAATCCATTTTGCACGTACTAGTAGCTTTAGAGCTAGAATTTCACTTGCAAGGCAATCTTTAGAGGTACTGTAAGGCTACAGCAGCTTTCTAAAATTTTTAACTGAAGAACTAAATTATTCTGCATTTAAATACTTTCTGAGCTGCAAGCTTTGTGAAAGGTACTGATGGTACATGCTTACAGGCTATGAAGTTTCTTGGTAATGAAAGAAGACTCCCCCAAAACTAGTGAAAATTCTACCATTTTATTTCAATTTGGATCAAGCTTGTAATAAAGCTATGATACCGTTCAATTTTATAAATAAAACAACAGTCATAAAAAATGTATTTCTGGCAATGTATTTATTGTAGCTTTGTGGAGGAACCAGTTCATGAAGATTTATCTTTAAAGAAAATTTATTATCTTTTTTTCATTGAAATAAGCAGCATCACTTGCAACGCAGTAAGACTACATTTTTTTGGGGAATGTTTAGAAATTTCTGTGAGACTTAAAAGGACCCAGACAAGGAAGCTTTTGGGTCACTGACACCAGTTCCACTTTATAAGAACCTATAGGTTATAATAAGTTTTATAAGATTAAGGTTTAATCTAAAAATTATTTACTTCTTTTATTACATCAGATCATGCTTAATTGCACCATACCATTTATGTTTTGATGACTTTCTTTTAATTTCCAACCTACATCTATGAAGGGAATTTATATCCATTTCTCTCCGTACTATTACCATTTCAATCTAAAAAATTGCTCTCTCTCCATGGTGCTTATCTTCCTGATGTAGCTAGTAAACACTAGGAAGAGCATCAGTATATTTTAGAATAGTCAATTCCAAAAATGAATACCATATACGGTAAGACAAAACATTAGGAAATCTTGAGGATTTCTAAATCACTGTGTCCTGGAAAGTTCTTAGTACTCTGAACTCCTATGAAAAGCAACAAGATGAGAGAATGTCTATCCTTTTGCATAATCAAACCCTCAAAGAGTACTAAACATAGAGCTGAACTGCAATATAACATCCAGGGAAGAACTACACTCCAATGCTTCCAAGTTAATAAAATATTTGTGTATGATATTATCACCAATACTCTGCTCTTGTTTGTATAAACAGAAAGCTTATGCCTCTGTGGAAGATTAAATCACAGATGCGTATGGTATGTGTGTGTGGGTTTAGTGGACATTTCCAGCTCACTGCATAACTTTATTCCAAATAAAAATATTTACGTTAAAGCTTTATTTTATGTATTCATAGTTAGTTTTTTACCACAAGTCCCTGTGGTGGGTTAACCTTGGCTGAGCGCCAGGTGCCCACCAAGCCTCTCTATCACCCCCCCCTTTTCTTCCCCTCCTTAGCAGAGCAAAAAAAACGAAAGGGGAGGAAAATAGGATGAGAAACAAAAAGTAGTTTAATAATAATAATAATAGAAGCAAAGCTAA
>JAVSBS010008729.1:5132-20845 GCA_033124195.1 Coracias cyanogaster | reverse complement strand
TGCCTTCCCACATTCTTTCTCGCAACTCCCTTGTTTTTACCCAAACTTGCACATTATCAAGAGGCCTGAGAAACAGTACATTCTGCAGTTTCCCACAAAGAAACCTATCTCCATTTAAAGAATTATTTTTTACATTTAACTGTGTTCATTAAACTGCATTTCTTACTCGGCATTATTCCATTAATAAATACTACTAGCAGTATAGCAAGTGTAACAGTGTACTATATGACATCCATACAGCAAACCAACCAACCTTAAAAAAATCTATAAGGCAGAGAAAGGGATATATTAGGGAGTCCTTAATTAATGACTTACTTTTGGGGACTAATAAAGAACCATGCTGTTAAGAAGAAATAAAATTTTTAAAAAGAGATATTAATGACATTTTCCCAAATGGAAACATATACTACTAATAGTATAGGCAAATTTGCATGCAATATCACAGATAAATGATGCAGTCTAAGATTACATTCCCGAATAATTCTTCATACTGCTCGTCATAACTTGCAGTAAGCCATTACAACATATATTAGATCAACATTTTAAGGAATTATCTTTGTGAGTATCAGAGAAAAAAGACCTTTTCTTCTGATACATGCAAATCAAATAAAATTGAATAAATAAGAACATAAAGAAATTACAAACCACACACCAATTAAACTAATATCAGCACCATGTTCAGAAATTTATATCAACAGTTATTGATTTATGTAGGCTGTATCTAATAAATAACTCAATGATGCTATTCCACAACAACCATTTACACTAAAACAGAAAAGTCTCCTTTAATGATCAATGTTACAGAAGAATATATCTGCATAACCAGGCTAAACTAAACTAAAGTTTAAGTCAGCTACAGCCCACAAGGCTTTTTTATTTAGCCTTCTGGACTGCCTCAAATAGTGTAACATGACATGCAGTGCTCCTAGAAGTTTCTTTGACCTTCAGGGCATTTGTTTCTTCTCAATATCCCTCCGCAGTCCTGCAAAACTTCTTCATGTAATTGATACTTTGCGATCCTTTTCTAGATCTTTAGGGTTATGCCAGAACTGTAAAAAACCCCATAATTTAATTAAGAAGGGGCCATCTAATCCTACCCCTGCACAAAACAGAAATGACTAGATCAGGTTGCTGAAGGCCATTTCTGATAAAGACTTTAACATCTCTAAGTATGGAAATTTCAGCACCTCTCTGGGCAAAGTGTTCCAGTGTTTAAACACCAATAAAGCCCTGTGGGGTTTTCAATTTGTTGGATTGAAGTGCTATTACTCTCTCTGATGACAATGTTCCAAAAAAATATTTAAGAATTTTTACATGATAGTTTCAGATGTTGCGACCTGAAGAGGTGTAAATATTTACTAATCAATGTTTTAATAATGGAATAGCATATTGTCAAATAATTTATTTATTTTTTTGTGCAAATCAATTTGTTTGGGATTGGAATTATGAAAAGAATTTAAAAGTTTTTTGAAGTGTCTCTCAAGAAAATATCTGTAATATCTGCCAAAGCAACATGAGGAAAACACATGGTTAGTAAGATTTTTACCTTGTAAGGATGTTTCCTTGGTATTATTAATATAGAACTTTTTGTACATGTTTTCTGCTGAAGTAAAAACAGAAATAATTTTACTGATTGATTAGACTCAAACTTAAGAAATATGTGAAATGTTAACTGTTCCCCACCTACTCTTACTCCAGTCTATTCAATAGCAGAGAAGATTACAAGAATTATGTCAAGGATGGCTTGATTAGTGGTAAGTCACCTTTTCAGGACTCAAAAAAATTATTTATTCTCTGTATCCTCTTCTCTTGTTGCATTACTACTGAATGAGTGACACCAATATACTTAAACCAACATAAAGATGTCACAGAGTCAATCAAATAGAAACTTGTAAATTCATTTTATAGTCTCTGAAACTCACTGAAGTCAGTGGGAAGTCAGGTCTTATGTTAGCATTTAGAAGATTAAATCGATTTAAGGGTGTAAGGTTAAAAATCAACATTGGATTTCACTGGCTTTAAAATGGTCATGATACTTGACAGTAATTGATCTCTGCATCAGTTTTTAACCTCAGCCAAGAAAATGTAACTAAAATAAATTCTGTTCTGGTCATTACAAACTATTTCATAAATTCATTTATTTTGTATTTTTTATTTTTTCTGCTTCAACTAGCATACATTCTCATAGAAGAAATAGGTTATTTCAAAATTTTATTGCTACCAACTTTGCTTCAGTGTTACAACACATTTCCAGATTTATTGAAATACTAAGTAAATCTTTTAATGGAGAAATTAATTAATATCCTTTCTGCATAGACATGGCTTCACTACACGGTATTAATCTCTTTCCACAATTGCACTTACTGCAAGTAATATAGAAAGCTATTACTACACTACCTTTAAACTGCTGGAAGTCATTTTTAGCTTTGATCACATCAGTCATTAGTCTCACAATGATCACTATATTAGTACAGATTAATATATATATGTATATTCCTGCTTTAATGCTTTCTATTCTATTCCTATGTGTCTAAAGGAAAAGAATATTTAATTATGTTCATACTCTTCGAAGTACTAATTTTAGACAACCCCATATTCAAAGGCACTGAAGAACTAACCATGATTATTTCAGTATCTTAGCATATAGATTACCCATTTGGATAATCAGGTAAAATTTATAACCAGTATATAATACTTTTTTGATCACAAACTCAAATAGGTTTGACATTTTAAAAGGATTTAACTTTACAGTGTTGTTGTGTATCATTAACATGAAAGTTGCTGTGTACTCAAAAATCCCAGTGATTTCTCTCAATTTGCTGTATAATCATGGCAATTTTACTGAAGCATTGACTACTAGTTGGAGTGTACTGCTTGTTGTAGGACATTGCTAGTAACTCAGGAGGTATGATTTTAATTTATTCTCTAGTGCTGTTCTAGTGTCACTTTCTGTTCCTCCCCTGTCTTGCTTGATTCTGGCTCTAAAGCCTATCTCAGATTTACAATGACAATGCGCGTAGCAAGCAGTGAATCAGGCAGCAGCTGAGATCATACCTGATTATTCAGACTTAGTTTGTCTGTACTGTTAAATTTATATGATAGTCCCAAGCTTGGTGGTATTCTATGTTCTTCCAGATAATTTTTTGGTGTGGCTTGAAGGTTAACATGGGCCAGGGAGTTAAGAGATCCATTCACTATATGGCATTTTGAGTCAGTTCTCTTGTTTTGAAGGGGGAAAGATTTTAATACTACCATCTGTCCTTACTTCTGGCAACCAGTAATAGTATTGAAGTCGTTGCAACTGGAAAGACTTACAGCATTTCACTCTGGTGAAATTTAAGTACTGTAGTGTATGAAAAAATATTACTGTAATATTTAGATGCTGAACAACCCTGATTTCCTACAACCCAAGCTTAGGTACCTGTCTGCTATTATAGGAAATAGTTTACTTTCTACAGTAGCTTCATGTTGATTTGAGATCCTGCCAAGAATACAGAATACATGGACATATCTTCTTCAGCATAATAATTTACTGCTTTTTGCATCTCAGAAAATTGCCATAAGCACTGATAGTTCAATAGTTTAGACGGAAAGCCCCAGCACTGAGCAGTGTGCTGTCCTGGAAGGTGGAGAAATGTGGGTTTGAACTCCCTCCCAGTGAAGAAGGCGTTTCACATAACCCCGGACTTAGGGGTTCCTGTGAAGGAAAGCACCATTGCCAGCTCCCTGCTTAGCCTGCCACAGACACCCCCACCCAGTAAGGCAGCTGGGACAGAAATCTCAGATTCATACAGCTATTTGGCACAGATGCAAGAAGTAAAGAAAGTTTATCAGGCAACCTTGGCTGGCCTAGGGCATTGCCACATGCAAACTACTTGATCCTAGCAAATGAGGCTTTATAGATGGTGAATTTTCCTCTGTGTTGCTTAGGAAATGAAAGCAATTAGTTCAGGTCTGTGAATTCCCTTCCTGGAGCCAGTGCTACAACATCCAAAATGATAAAGTCTAACTGCTTTGTAATGTGGGCCTAAATTCTCAGGAAGAATTAGGAAACTTCAGTTACAGGAATGCTTATGTTAGCCTACATATTAGGCATGAAGAAGACTTGTTGCCTGTGAGGTAAAAATCATGGAAAATCACAGTATCCTGGGGCTCTTGGGCTGTACACATACTACCTAGTCATAGAACAATTCTCAGTCTGTCTGTGATCAAGTCAACATTGAAACACATTACAACAAATGCAACTGCATTAGCTGGAGAAAGACCTACAGCAAATATCCGGTGCTTAAGGCATTACTGGAAAAGATAAGACAAGTTAATGTCTGTTTCATAATTCACTGAGACCTGAGACCTTCTGCCCCCTAATAGTGCTCTAAGATCTGGTTATGAAGTTTGAAAGAGAAGAGCCAGTTTTAAGCATACCGATGCTCTGCGTATCCCAAAATAGAAGTGTTCAGGTTTAAAATGTGGGTGTCAGGACAATCTGTTCTTAACAGTAGGCTTGAATGTATTCTTAAATAAAATTTGTATACCCTTAAACAGCTGAAGTCTTCAGGCAGCCAGAAGGCTAAACAGCAACTGAGCTGGGAATTAAGAACATCAATGGCTGGGTTTTAGTAGCTAGTGAGACTTTTAGGTATTATCAGTCTTGCCTCTCCTTTCTAGGACAAATTTTACTTCTGACAAGTGATTCAACAATGGGGATCTGGTCATGTATTTTAACATACATAAATTTAATTTGTCACTGTATTTGAAATTGTGACTATTTCTCAAAAGTCTATGCAGTTCTGATATATAACTTTTTAAAACTTTCATCCCACAACTCCAAAAATCTGGTATAATGGTTTTAGATCATATCAGTCAATTGAAATTATTGGGAAATATATTTATGTCAATCGGATTCTTTTCCTAATTCAAACCAATTATTCACAGAATCAATGATAAATAACTAATGCAATCTAAGAATTTCCTAACAGTAATGTGAGTAAAACATAATTTCCTCTATAAGTGTCTATGCATAAGATGGCTTATGTCAGAGAATAAATGACTGTTAATGGAAGAAGTGTTATGGGTTTTAGTACAGTAATACAATTTTCCAGTATTTCTCTTTCCAGCTTGGCCATATCATGAACCTACAATGTGATAGAAGAATGTAGAATTATTATTGTTCGTCAACACCATGGAGTTGCTATGAGGATTGAGAAAACAAAAGATTGGATGAAACCACTGTGACTGAATAGTTTTCTAAACCAAACCACAGTTGCTTTAACCACACTTTTCACTAACATTATCTTTTTGAAGTTTTCAATTGTATCAGTCATGTTGTGTTATGCTACCTGAATCCTAACATGATCTGATGGAGGAACAAAATGACAGAAGGCATTTGCAATAGATCAGTCAGAAAATCAAAGACAAGAAAAACATCAAAAGCAAAATAATTCATAATTAATCTATTGTATAGCTTGTGAATTGGGTAAAATGCATTTTTATTCTTTATATGTCTGCATTTTCAGTAGTATCTTACAGACAGATATCCAAAACAGGAAAATATTTGTGTAGCATACTTTGTACGGGAAACATCACTTTACTAATTTATGGGTACTTTAATATGTAATTTATATGCATTTTAACTCTGGTTTAAGAAAGCCAATATACATAAGCTACATTCTGACCTACTTAAGTTCTGAGGTATGCTTTTCTATGTGTTTGAATCCATTTGAAGATGTTTTGATCTAGAACTGAATAATATATGTGAGAGATTGTATATGCTCTTCAAACATTTTAAATAAATTTTTACCGTTTACAATGGGTTGAAAATAGGAATTTGAAAAATAAAAATTCTTTAACTTGTAGTCTAAAAGAACTAATTAGACCTGATAGAAATTTTATAAGTGAAATGAATTGCAATTGAAAATTAAGACAGAAAATGCAAAGAAAATTTTGGCCCCTATAGGAAGAACCAATTAGACGACTGATTGGAAAGGTAATAAAGGAAGAAGGCAACTTTTACTAAATGCCTCTTCAGTGGATAAGTAAAAACATCTATTATAAATGAAAAAGCAACATATTACTGAAAAAAAAAAAAATAACGGAGAATTGTAATCAACGCAACTTGGACTACAAATGAGAAGAAATACAGAAAAAAGAATCATAAGAAGGTAAAGAAAAATAATTATCATTAGGTTAAGGACAGCACAATTACTAACAAAAAATATTACTAGAACAGCTCTAAGCATGTTATTCAATAAAATAGTAATATGGAATAAACAGTAGTGCTGCATAAATGTGTATCATAAAGAAAAATTTTTCTGGGTCTCTCAGTACACAGAGTATAATTAAAATCAGTTAGATATTCCAGAAAGTTAAAAATGTATCAATATTGCTCCAAGACTGAAGGTGTTTATTTATATTCTACCACAAATTCAATTTAGGCAGCTAAGCACAAACTTTATGGCTTAGACTTCTTTGGTCTAACTTGAACCACTGCAGTTTTTGTTTGGTTTCAAATTAGAATGATGACTCTTAAGAAATAAAAGTCAAAACAACTATCTCAAAGTATGTATCAGTTTTATTTTTGTAATTATGAAATTTTAAGTACTCTACTCTTATGAATTACTTGATCATAATTATTAAAGATAACTAATTTTTCAAAATGTCATTATTTCAAAAATAATCATAATGGTTTTGTTTTTTCTCTTCTGATGCTTTGAATAGGATGTGTTACAAATAAATGCAAATCACATCTCAAGCAGATTCATTCAGGCTATGTATTCTTCAGAAGCATCTAAACACATAAAGATATTGAGCAGGCCAGTACTTACCTCAAAAGGTCCTTGACTGTTTACATTGGTATAAGCACCTGTGGGTTCAGTGGTGCCTCTCCTATGGAGGCAACAATCTTCTTTCCTTCCAGAGTCCCTTCACAGTCTTTATTCCTTACATTTAAGTGTAGAGGAAAAAACACTGGCAAAACCACACTGATGCTGTTTAGCTTATTTTTCCATAGTAGCCTCCTGATTGTCTAAGTGTAATATCTAGTTTTTGTAACTCAGATCTAGGCATATGAAAAGTTCATCAGATAGATTATGGCTGTTCCAGGAGACTTCACTCCCTATTCCACTACCTCCTCTCTGTATCAAAGGTAATGGGTGAGAAAAGAGACATGCAGAGAGTCCAGCATGAGCAGCTGGGACAGCAATGGAATTCCAGAAGACTTGCACGTCTATGCATATGACATTAGACTGTTATCTGAATAATAAGTTATTTTGTGTTCTGGGATGAAAACAGGGCATAGTCTCCCTGTCCTGTGCTATAGCCACTACGCAAAATTTGGAGTTCCTTTGACTTGTCTTCCTGAACCATTGAGTCTTTCATTCCTAGTGACCAATTAGCCTGATGGAGTACACTGATGCCTACGTTACCTAACAGTCTTCCCTGGGATAGGAGAATGACAAGTTCAATCTCTTTTCCCCTCATTATGTGGTGTGTTTTGAACCCATTTTCCTGTCTTTTGGAGTCAGTTCTCCAACAGTTGACCTCCTAGACAGAATCTGGGTATCTTCAAAGAGAACTTGGTGAACTGGAACTTAATGTAATAGGGACATCCATTATTTCCTATTAATTCTATATACATTCAATGGTAGATAAGATTCATCATCTTTATCTTCTGCAGTTAATGAAGCAAGAGAGAAGTACTTCCACATAGTGATCCATCTCATTTTATGATCCTGTCACACCCTCCAGAAATACTTATTACACATATAATATATTGTGTAATAGGTAGGAGATACATAGAGGTATTAACACACCTAGTTTTGGGCAACTAAAGCTAGCAGAGATAAATTCACTTCCTAACTAAAGCTGGCTGAGGCACTGTGGAGATACCTCATTCACCTACTGTTTTAGTGGAGATGGAAGCGCTCAGATTAGGAGATCAGGATGTCCTTCTACAAAATTTAACACAAAGAGAAATTCAAAAGTTATCCTAGATGGACTGGATAACTCCTTTTCTTCCTTGTCACATTTGTTCTCCCTCTACTCCAAACTGAAGCTCAGGCTGTTACCAAAATGTATTGGAGAGGTCCTAAATTTGTGTGACAAAAGGGCAGAAATTCATTCTTAGTAACAAAAGATTTGTTTCTGCTCTGTTTTTGCAGTTCATGTGAGGACCAAAAATGACTGCTGAGAGTTACACCACAATAAAATTAATGAAGACACTAATAGAATCATCTAAAATAGGTGAATGAACAATCTAAGCAGTTTACTGTAGTCATACTGCTAAAAGATTTTATCATAGGCATGTAGGTCTGCACGTCCAGGGCTGGGGAGCCTGACCATCCTCTTCCTCAGAGGCAGATTGATCAAGAGCAGTTCTGCTGAAGGCAGCAAGGGAAAATGGGTATAGCTAGCAGGATTGAGGAACAGGGCCCAATATTTTTCTTCCAAAATGTCTTACTATTGCGATGAACAAATAATAACATAATAAATAACTACATTCATTTTTTTTGCAACATTTGTACAAAGGAATAGCATTAGGTGTCTGTGGCAAGGTGTTGGCAGCAGGAGGGCTGCAGGGATGTTCTCTGTGAAAAAAGTCCAGGGCTGCCATGTCCAGTTCCAACGGACAAAGCCAAGCCCCTCAGCCAAGGGAGTGGTGCCTCTGGGAAAACACGTTTAAGAAAGGACAGAAAATGCCATGGGGACTGGGGAGACAGCAGGAGAGAGTGAGAAACAGCAGAGAGAACACCAAGGTCAGGGAAGAAGGAAGGGAAAGAGGTGCTCTGGGCTCTGGAGCAAAGATTTCTCTGCAGCCCATGGAGGGAGCAGTTAGATGTTTCTGAAGGAACTGTGACCCATGGATAGCCCACACAGGAGTAGGGAAAAAGTGTAAGAAGAGGAAGAAGTTGCAGGGGGTGAACAGTTGTGGACTGACTGACTGAATGACTGCACCCTCCACCCACCACCCCATTCTCCATCCCTCCCACAAGTGGGAGCAGAAGGTAGAGAAGTTGGGATTGAAACACTGAAGTGGAGGCTGAGAAAAGAAAGGGGCAAAGGTTTTGTTTTAAACTTATTTGTCTTTGTTTCTCACTATCCAAACCTATTTATCTAGCAGTAAATTAAATTAACGTTCACCAAGTTGAGACTCTTTCGCCCATGATGGTAAATGTTAAGCAATCTCCCTTTCTTTTTCTCAGCCCAAGAGCTTTTCCATTATATTTTCTACCCCGTCCTGTAGAGAGAAAGTGAATAAGCAGCTGGCTGGGTGCTTGGCCCTTAGCCAAGCCCAACCTACCCCAGTAATAAAGACATTCTTTCATGTTGCCTGTGTGTCAAGTAGCTTTGAAAGTCACTGAAAATGCTACAATTGATTTGGTAAAAGGAATTATTCTGCAACCCTTTCACATTAATCTAAACCATTGTCAGTATGATTTTCCAAGAGGATGCAATAGGTATGAGGATGAGCAGAAAAAGGAAAATCTATAAAAACTCTGCTAAAAAAAGCCTAAGACAAACCACATTATCTGCACTGTCGTGCTCTTGAAATAAAATTCCATCAGTCTAAGTTAATGGTTCTTAATAAATGTGGTTAACAGCTAAAAATGGAGTAGAGTGTTCATTTCTTCAACATTATAAGCAGTCATTGCACAAAGTAATAAAAATAGAATGACTCCAGGATTTTTTTCCCTTTTGAATTGAGTTGTCACCCATTAACTTAAGTTTAAAGCACAGTTCATTAATACACTGTCATTGATATGTGACTCTATTTTCAAAGCTCCTCAAGATGTAAATTTTCCATTGTAAGCTGCCCATCTTTCTAGAACCTGGGAAATGTACTTTGGGTCCACTGAGTATTCAACTCTATAATGCTGCCACACTGAGTACATTTTGTTTTATTTGTGTCTTTACCATTTAACTTTCAGGTTGCCAAAAGTGTATATAGGTGTCCCTAGATTATAAATACTTGAATTAGAAAAACAGTAACAGCCAGGGGTCAAATTACCCCAGCTATTTTCTTATCTGAGGTACCTCTTGTAACTCACATCACATTTCATCTGTTGAAGTGGGAAGCAAATAGTGAGAAAGTGGTGAATATTACTCAGAAAATACAGAGATAACACTGAATACATCTGACAATCATTCTAGCAACTAGCAACTTCTATGCATTTCCATTCTCTCTAAACAAGCAACTAAAATGGCAAGACCTGTAAGGCACAAGTGGTTATCCTGTTACAACAAAGATATTTGTCCTCATGTTGAACTGAAATAACCCTGCTATTAGGTATTACTGCATCACAAACTGAAGTACATCAGAGGGAGCTGCATAATAACTTTAAATAAGGTAGTTCTGGTAGCTTCAGTAGCCCACAGCTACACAAAAGCTAATTTTCTCTCTTGGAAGAAAAAATAGTAAATGAATTGCCTTGTATTACCTTACTGTTTCTAGTTTTTGGACTAGCTTGGGCCTCTGGATGATGCAGTGTAGAATTCTGAGAAGCACAAGTACTCTGCTGTAAGTTTTGAAAAGCAAGATGCTCCTCTGAAATGTCTTTGAAATGCATGGCACTTCAGGAAACAATCACTCACTAAACTGTTTAATACCAACAGTGGTATTTCTGGCTTTATTTTGGTCCATGATGGTGCAATAAAGATGGGATTTGAATCATCTGCTAGCTTTCAGAAAAGCTAATATTTGTTTGTGGATGATAATATTGATAGGTTATAATTAGCAGAATTTTTCCCTGGATAACCCTTTTCTTTAACTAAATTAATTACACATTAGAGTATTATTTGTACTCTAGTTTCTAGTTGCACAGCTTTCTGCTACATTAAATTTTGTGCTGTGCTCATGTGTCAAAAAGCTACCAGTATTAATTAAAGAACAATTTCACGTTTTTATTATTCATAGCCACACCTACAAGGATCAGGATTTACCAGCTTTTTGTTTTTATCAGATAATCATCATTGCTTGCTACACATAAGAGCTTCTACAGTTACATAGAATAGAATAGAAATCTCATTCAATATCTTGCATGCAGAAGAAGTGGAGTCGGGAAGGAAAAAGAATTGAAGAAAAAGTGGCAATTTCCCATTTATTAGGTTTAACAAAGAGAATAATCTCACAGTAATTTTTGCATTTTACTTTACATCAATTTCACAGGGATACATCAGGCCACCACCAACAACAATGAGGCCATGGATCCTGATACTGAAGACGCCATTGCTCCCACAGGTCTGATATTAAAAATAGTACGTACAGTCCAGGACTCAAATATGTGGTCAGCATGTTCCATTTCATTGCATTTATATATTATATATGATACATTATACACATTATCTATTATATTAGAGCAATGAATCAATGATGACAAACTGGAAGACAGTCTTCAAAAGGCCCTAAAATACTGTCAGATATTTTCTCTTGGACAGATGGTTTTTTGCCTCACAAAAGATCTTACCTTCTTGTAAATAACTGGTACAGTATGGAAGTCATAAAATGTGATGCTCCTACTACTTCTTAGTGTGATTCGCATGTTTAAAGGACTTCAATGTAGGTTAAAAACCCAATGTAGTTCACATATAAAGACTAGAGGATAACTGGGATGGGAAATGGAGTTAGGGAAAGTTCTGTGCCAGAGTATTTAATCCAATCCACCATTTAATTAAAATGAAAGTCTTGGGGTAGAAATTTATTAGTTTCAAGGAAAGCAGAATGAGGAATGTTACTTGAGTTCAGTTCATGGAGATTTTATGTAAGGCGATAAAATTTTTTTTAAAAAGAAAAATAAAACACATTCAAAAATAGAAGAATTAGATAGCGATGTTCTGGGGGTTGGATGGAATAGTCTGCTGAGTCTTCCATGACAGGTTTACCCATGAGTGGATAAGGGAATATAATTTAATGCAAATTACATTATATACAAAAAATATTAGTAAAAGAAAGAAATCTGTATTTTTCACAACAGGTATGAAATATAAGACAACATATCAAGTAAATCCAGTCCTTCCTTTAAAGAGAAAAAATCAGCTCCCGTTTTTTACTGGAAAGGCTACATGAAAAGGAATTCTAATTGTTGACAGTAGGACACCTGTGTGCAGACCAAGAAGATACAGCAGCAAGAAGAGGCCTCTGTCAAGAGCCAAAGAAACAAAAAGATAAAAATAAGCACATAACGTATGTTTACTAATTGTATGCATTAAAATGTCATCCAGCACTTCTCTTTACCTGAATCTTCAGATTTTGCCTTTGAATTTAACCTGATACTCACAGTGGCATTCTCTGCTGCTGCGTATAAGCAGGCATTTACTCCTTTGGTGATCTGGATATACAGAAGAAAGAAAGTTTATCTGAAATAGTCATCAGAAGCACCGTGTAGGACATATTCTAAGGTTTGGAGCATGTAAAATAGAAATCAATCAGATGGTTCTACTTTCTGTCCTTTGAATGAGACTACCCATTTAAAATGTTTCTACTTCAAAGCAAACAGAAAGATAAAAGAACCCTAACAACCTACACATGCCTATATCCCAGGAAATTTTTGAACATGTTTCTGAATATGAATCAACTTAAGATTCAAAGTCAATAAAATTATGTATACCGTAATTTAATCAGTGCAAACCCCAGGAATTTTGCATCGAGTAAGAATATATGACCAGATATAACAGTTTCATAGGGATTCTGAATATGCTCCAAGCTTAGCATTTTTCAATAAAAAGTCTAACCTAGTTCTCTATTCTTTTTGTGCACATCAGTCTCAGAGGTGAGGAACCCATTTTCAGCTAAGTGAAAGGAATTTATGAACTATAGCTGAGACTGTGGGATGTTAGGTATCCTGGGGTACCTAACTATAGTTAAGACTGGGATGTTAAGCTAGGAGACAGAGTTAAGAAAAGCTTTATTGTGCTGTCTGCTACAGTTTGGGGCAAGGAACTGTAAATGAAATTATTCTTGCTTAGGCAGTAGTCCTCTGCCTTGTCTGCTTGTGAAGCTGTCACTCCTTACACAATATGAGAAATTATCACAGACGTTGCCTGAGCTGTAGCTGCTAGTCATAAACAGAACTGGGTTGTTAAATGGTTTAAAAATATGCTTCTGCCTCTTGTTAGAAAATAATTGCTGCGTTTATTACCAGTGCACAACATTTTTGAGAAATGTATGTTTGCTTGCATGAGAATAAACCACAGGCAGCCATTACCACAAAGAATGAGGTTCTTAGAGAGATATATTCAAGGCAGAAATAATTTATTGGTGATGTCTGTAACAACTAAAATATTAACTGCATTACAGATTAAAATAAAGTTAGCTAACAGTAAGTTTCTAGATCCTGTGCATTCTGATGAGTGGAACTACTAAGAACTACTGCTGAAAAGGTGTCAGTGAAGTCCAGCAATAGCATACACATACATGAGATCTAAGGATAGAAGTAGCAGCTTTCAGTCTATGTCAGCATCTCTGAGGAGAGTAGCTTCAACAACTTAGGCTTCATAGGTAAATGTGGAGAGGGCTCATGGTTCTCCACACCAAGTCCTTTGACACCTTACTTAAGTATTTGTCTCTTGGAATCAAATATTCAGATTCTGAGCATTAGCCAGGCTTCCCAGGGGGCAGAGATAATAAAGACCATAATACAGAGGACTGATAATCGAGTGGAGAACTGTTATACAGAGAAGTGGACCCCAAACACTGTTTCTTCTAGACTTGGTCTAAGAGAGAGTATTTCCCAGATCCAGCATCCAGACATGTTCTTTGGCTGTATTCCAGTTCTGTGTTGGACTCAAATCTGAATCACACAATCTGAATGAAAACTCAGATCCATTTCTGAGTTACAATAATGGAGGTTCTCCATAATCTCATTTCCACTAACAGTCATACAACCAAAGACTTGCTGTTGTTTCTTGCGCACTTCTGTTAGTAAGTTTAGGCAAAGCAGGACTATCTGAAAACAGGTTCCTTCATGAACTGCTGAAACCCCAGAAATATGAACCTGCAAGATATAAGAACAAATATTTGAAAGTGAATTTTATCCAGTCATAGCGTGTGTATGTGTTAAAGACTTCAAATCCCTTCCTCATCTGCTGTTTAAGTTCTTGTCTATATGCAGATATCAACGTTTCTACTTGCCCTTACTTGTCTTACTTTCATGAATGATTCACATGGATTTCAGGGTGGATTAAGACCAAAAACCAATGTAATTTCACCCATATTATTGGCTAACCTGGATTCTGCCATTTTGCTTTAGCTGAGTTTTGTTGTTTCCCAAAAATCCACTATTGTGGGTATTAAACTATTCAAGTTGTATATAGACAAGGTATCTTTTTATTTGAAGATGAAGTGGATATCAATAATTTACTTCAAATATTATTTAATTTTGTCCTACTTGGAAGGTCTTATTTAATGATTCCTTCAGACTGATCAACTATATGCTATAGAGGGTTGCATCTGGAGAATGTAAATTTAGTGCAAACAGTATGTTTTTCCATGTAATTGGGATGTAGATGTCACTATTCTGTTTGTTGGGATCAGTTCACTACACGTGTGCTGAGTGTCTCTTTGCTGAATTTTTTGACTTACAAAATCCTCAACTCAACTATCCCTGCATATTCAGGACTTTTCAAGACGTGAAAGTATTTCTGGGGAACAGAGATTGATTAGGTAGAAGCTACCCCTGAATTCTAGGTGACACAAAGACGTTCCTAATAAAGAATAAACCTGTAATTTAGAACCTTACTTCGGGATCAGGAAAAATAAGATTCAGTTTTCAGTGTTTCTATGGACATAATGTATGACCTTGGACACTGCGCCAGAGGCACCTAGCCAATTGGATACACAAGACTTTGAGATTTAACTGGCATTCAGATTGTCTGCATCTGGGCTTTAGCCTCTCTGTGCCTCAGGTCCCTGTTCGTGAAAAGAAGATAAATTGCCTTCTCTGCTTCACAGTGTTACTGGACAGACAAATTCATCTCAAACTGTGAGGTACTACCGTGAGGTTTGTGTAAGTATCTTTATAACAATGCATTTTTACTTTTTGCTTCTGTCTCTAGCATACAATGAAGAACACAAGAACTGGAGTTATAATGTGATTTTGTCACTTGACAGAACAAAAACTACAACACATAAAATCCTGGTTTCTGTTTCTTCTTATTCTTGGCCAACAGCCAACAGATATTAACTATATGTGTGACTGTCACTAGATATACAAGTGTATTTTAACTTCTAGGGGCACATATGTTTTTATTTCTGCTGAGTTATATGAATATGTTGCTTATGCATAAACATTTATGCCATTTGCTAATTTAAAATGTTTTTAAATGTTCTGCTAACATGCTAATAGTCTATGCATTATAAGCAAGTTCACAAATGTGTTTATATACATGTCTTTATTTAGTAGGGCCTAAATGTACTGGGTTCACCCCTCCCAGTGGGTTACACCAGAAAATGGGAGACTGAGACCAGAATGAAGTTAACTGGCATCAGGTAATTGTAAGCCAAGTCTACCAAACTATAGTTTTCATTTACTGAATGATAAAAGACAAAGTAGTCCTCTTACACGATTTCTTATTTAGTGGAGAAAATTCTCAAATTTAAAAAATTAAGGCATTTTTCCTGTCAGGGAACCTACTCTGCTTTCTTCAGAATTTGATATGGGAAACAGTAAAATTATAGAAATATGCTTTTTAGATCATCACCTAGAAAAAAAGAAAAGAACAGA
>JAVSBS010008727.1:46564-84682 GCA_033124195.1 Coracias cyanogaster | reverse complement strand
TAGTGGCATCGTTTCACTGAGTAAATCCCTTGACCTCCCTAACTGACTTTGCCTCTTACTATATGGTTCACAACTGAACATTTTGCATTTGATAACAATATATAGGAGCAGTAACTTACATTTTCTGGAAGAGTGTCTTCCTTAGCTTAGTATTTGATAGTTTTCCTGTTATGTTATAATTAGCTGTTTGGCTTTTTGCTTAAGACTGGTACCATTTTTATTTCAGGCCAGAAAGAGATCGAACTGTTACCTCTTTATAACCATATACATTTCTCTTGAATATAGCCCTTCTGTTCTGGACCGCCTGAATGCTTTACTTGAACCAGGAGGCGTTCTTACCATGAGTGAGAGAGGTGTGATAGATGGCACAATTCCTACAATAGCTCCTCATCCAAACTTCAGGTGCTTTGCATTTCTGCCTTTTTCTTTTTTTTGCCTTTTTAAAGAAAAAAAGTGTCATCCAGTCTTTTGGTATTTTGAAAGCTACTGAGTTTGCCATGTACTGTAGCGACGCTGTCTGTCTGGCAAGGAAGAAAATTGTGCTGGGATGAGCATGTGATAGAGAACTGGAAAGTTCATAGCTGTATACCTCTGCCTTGATTCTCCATTCCTAATTCAGGATTTCAGCACTTCCTTTTCTCACTGTAATGGAGTTGAGGATACATATGTTGAAACAGTAAGATAATATTAGTAATGAAAGCTGATATATGGACATAATGATTTTTCTTTCCAGCTTTTTCCATCCCATCCCTAAATTTGAGTTTCCTGCAGTGACAGAACTTAAAAACAAAACAAAATAAAACCAAGCACACCGCCCCCTGCCAAAAAACCAAACAAATAAAAAAACCAAAACAAAACCCCAACCCCACATAAAACAACAAAAAAGCAAAACTCCAAACCCAAACAAGATAGTTTATTCTCTGAGACTCAAGAGTCTTGTAAAGAGAGGAGTTTTCCCCTCCGGGGAAGATGGGGGGAGAATATGCAGTGTTCTGTATAATTCCTACCTTTTAAAAATTCATGAAAAGAGTATTGGGACAGATATGCTGATCTTTGCCTTTTCAGAAACCTTATTTTACTATGTTGTATCTCTTAAGTGTGTTTTTTTTTTTTTCCCTCTTTGCTTTTAAGAACTGTCTGCTGATAGTATTAACTACTTAGGTGTTGGATACTTTGGTTTTTAAATAGCATAGACTTACCTGAAGTTGTTGCTAAGACTTTTGGAAGCCTTTATAGCTCAGAGATGCAGTTATACTTTTTTTTTTAAGTAGGCAGATAATATAATAGTCATAGCTCAGATGTAAGTAAGTTAAGTCATGCAATATATCTGTGGCTAATTTCAAAGTATAATTTTTCCTACAGATTTTTCATTTTATTAGATGTCTCTGACTTTCTAGATACCAGTGTCGCCATTTTTATGAACATGAATTTACTTTGTGGAAGAGCAGTTTTGGTGGTTCCAGAGTGAGAGTTTAAAGCTCGAAGTTACATCTTAATTTAAGGCAGTTAGGCTAGATGATTGCTGTTAAGTCCCTTCCAAATAAACTATCCTATTCTAATATCCAACAGGCTTTTCCTTTCCATGGATCCAGTTCATGGGGAAATATCCAGAGCCATGCGGAATCGTGGGATTGAAATTTACATTCCTGGGGAGAATGATGGAAACATCTTGGACAACCTGGATTTGAAGTTGCTCCTGCATGGTTTGGGTTTAGTGGGAGATAGCATCTGTGAGGCACTTATGGCTGTCCACTCGGAAACCAAGGCAGCAATAGCAGGTAAAAAAAGTCTATTCGGTATTTGTTAACATCTTGGACTCATTATGTGTATTTGGATTAACTCTTTAACATTAAAGCTTGGTTACTTTATTGTGTTTTATACTGATATAAGTAAAGGCGTAAAAGTATAATCAGATTGTTCTGGGTGGTTTTTTGTGTTCCCAGGTAGTAGGCCCAAATCATGAAAATGTGGTAACCAAGAGTGCTTTGTAAGGAGACATCAGACACTGGCAAGTGTTAGTTGTGTGTTGCTATAGGGAAGGCAATCAACAAAAGAAAAGGTTTGCATAAGGCCTGTTCAAGTTATTCTTTGGAGCAAGGTGACACTAAGTTACATTCGTTTCAGCTGCTTGATGTCTTATTTTGAGCTGATCCCCTGTTATTTATAGTCTCCTAATTCAATTTTCAGCACCCACTTGTTTGTTTTGGATATTCTTTAGGGTCTAAAGTGGTGTTTGTTCTTAGAGTGTCAAAGGGCTGACAATTACTAAACATTAATATCGCCCTAAATGCTGTGTATCTTTCAGGTTGTGTGTCATCTTTGTCACCTTTGCTTCAGGCTGCTACATTAATTGTGCAGCAGATACAAAGAGGCCTTGGATTAGCAAAGTCTTTTTACAGAGCCTGTTGGGAAGTTTATGGCCGCTCACAACAACTGCAGGTTAACCAAAAGGTAAAAGTCTTGTATTTGAAAACTTTTATGACATCATTTTTATGTAAAAAAAAATACCACTTCACGAGGCTAGTGTTCGAGATCCTCTGTTTCTAAAGCACCTGAGCAAGGGGTTGATGAAGATGATGCTCTTGAAGAGATGAACCAAACAATTGTAAATGTCCTGTCAGGTGATGAAGAGGAGGGGTTAAGTGGCATTGGGACATTTTCTGTATCTTTCAGGTTATGAGCCTTTTTTGGCTCCAGTGTAAGCAGTACAGTTCTGCATGTAACTTACTTTAGCAGGTCAGTTGAAGCTCCAGAAGGTTTTTTTGGTATTGAATGGTGGAAGTATGATGAATTTCAGCTGTCATCTGTTCTTTCGTGACATGCTTTCCCAGCCTGGTGGCATGCTACTGGAGACAGAGGTCATTTGAATGAGAGTTGCATGAAGACTGTCAATCTGGGATTTGTATATTGGGATACTCCCTGGGGGATAAATATGGTTTGTCAGGTATTTTGTAGATAGTGGTTCAGTCTTTAGCAGCATAAGGAGCCAGAGAATTTCCCAGTTGGACTCTGAGGTTTACTTGTTGTTTTAAGAGCTTCAGCTGAGACTTTGGGATATTAATACTGGTGAATTCTATAGCTTGGAACACTGTACACACTGTCATCTGGAGATAGCAGTATTCACTGCCTGTTTTAAACTGTACAGTGTGTGTTATTTTACTTATGGTTGCAGTGTTTTGGTACTTCTGTCATGTATGCTATGTAGTGTTTGTAGAACATTTGGTATATAATTATTTAATAATAAATACATATAACTAAAGAGTTCCCTGAGCTACTTGAATACGTTTGAATACAATTCTAAACTCCTTGTTGTTTGTTTGTTATAGCTTGTGTTAGAAGTGGTTACGAAGCACGCTTCATCTCTGGCTTCCCATGAAACCTGGGGTGACTCCTTGCTAGCAATGGGGTTGTGGCCAGACTCCCTGCCTACAGCTCTGTTTACAGCTGAAGACTCACTTCTTTCAACAGTCCAGAGTGATGCACAGGTCCTAATGTATTGTCTGAATAGACTAAACCTTAAAAACTGCAGGTAGGCAAGAAACATTTTTTGGCTAATAGGCGAGTAAGAAATGAGATATGTGTGAACTACCAGTGGTATGTCATTGTTCCCTGCAAAACTTTGTCTTGAGCAAATTGTGGGTAGAAACCGTGGTTGTCATGCTCTGTAACTGACGCTGCTGTTACCTTTCTGTGCAACCACTACAAATGCAAGTTTAATTATTTACTGGTTTATTCTTCAGTCCAAAATACTAGACTATTTTTGGTTCTCAGTAAGTACATTTGACCTGTTTTGAGTTGAATTAGGAGTAGGCATTTAGCAGAAAATATAAACGCAGACAGTGGGTTTACAAGGTAATAAGAGCCCCCCAAAACGTCCTTCAGTTTCCTATAGAGCTTTAAAATTCAATTCACTTTCCAATAGAGCTTTAAAAAAATGAGTATTTGATTAGTTTTAAATATACTAATGATGCTCTGCATGTTGTAAACGGTTATTAATCAGTTATTTTAGGTCCAGTAGCTTCAGGTGAGAAAACAATTTTCAAATAGAGCTGTTTGAAAGAAGTTCCATGTGCTGGGGCCATATGCAAGAACTCTTGTTTGATTTCTTGTGCAATGTAACTGTTATTTTCACAACACTGGTATCTAATCTTCCTTCCTACCTGCTTTGTTTAGTGATAAGGTACTGTGGACAGGTACTGTGGTTTGCTTCCAGTAAAAGAACAAGCCGTAGATGTTAATACTCAGATATAATGTTGAAATTGTAAAACCTTAGAAACATGCTTTAATTTTAAAATTTTAATCAATGACATTTCTCTCCGTTCATTCTTTCCTTTGTTCTTAACTTACCTTTGCATGTCATTCTGGTGCACAAATCAGTTATAATTTCAGTGAAATGCTGTGCATATTCACTTCTGGCACTGCATGAATTTTTGGCCATAGTGAGTTGCTAATAGTAGAAACCCCCAACTGATTTGAAGTTGGAAACTGGCTTTAAAGCTAAGTAAAGAGGAGAAATTATGGCGTTGCTGCCTTCTTTGTTGCCTGAAGATGGTTGCACACTGGATAGCTTGACTTGCAAAATTAATTCTTTCCTGGAACTGGCAGCTCAGGCCCTTGACTGCTGGATGACTTCTTTGCATTTCAGAACACTACCACTAACTCTACAAGATCTTCAAAAAATCATGCAGTCCACTAATCCTGAGAGTCTCAAGTTCAGTGCTGTTGAGATAGATGCAAACTGGATGGATGAAATGGAAGTTCTCCAGGCTTCTGTGAAATTGTTCATAGAAAAAGCAACGAATCAAGATTGGACACTGAGAGTTAAATGGCTTAATTCCTTAGCCAAGAATCTGCCACAGGTGCTTGGTATGTGATTTTTAATTGTATCTTTTGCCTAAGGCCTGATTTATTATATTTTCACAAATTGTAAGTCCTCTATGAAAACATTCAAACCATTCAAATGATCTGATAGGAAAGTTCTCAACTATCCACACTAAATCAAGGGCATTGAGGCTCCAGGTAGATTCAGAAACAGATTGTGTATATTAGGGACACCAGGAGACTGGGCTTAACATTGCCTTTTATTATTCAAGCATGTGTTTAACTCGTACTCCTAAATTGTTTTTGGATACCTCTTGGTCTGGGTAAGGTAATAATGCCTTCCTCTTCACTATCCTTTTTTTTCAATAGTGATAGTAAAAGCAGTAAAATGCCTTCTGATAATTTGGTGTAAAAATACAAATAGTCAAAAAACTGCAGAACTGTGATTCCTTGAAGCTGTGTTGCCTGAACATTCAGGATAGCAGCAGAGTTGTAGTATTCATTGCTTAATTACATGAATTGCCTTAAACTTCTGGAAGATTTAGACAGGCATTATTAGTCCCGAGTATTTCACAGATTTAGCTGCCTTGTATGGTATGAAATCTCAGACAGTTTTCCCTATGTGAATGAGATTGCTCCCCCTTGATCCTGCTGTCTTTCCAAGCAGGTGTGTCTATAAACTAGAAAATATCTGGAAAGTTACTTTAATGACAGTTGTGCTCTTCTGTGATTTTTTTTTTTTAAATCATTATTATTTTTATTTTTTAAGTATGCTAAGAGAAAGATTTGAAGGTATAAACTCATGCATTTTCACAAAGCATATTTTTAATAGCATACGTGAAGTATCACTGGGTTAACTAGAACTCTTTACTGGATTTATTTCTTTGGCCATGATATTCTGACTGCTTTTAAGACCTCTTGGAGCTAATGAAAAATAAGAGTGACCAGCATGTCCAGAGCACATGCACAGATGAGATTCAGGCTGCTTGTGCTGGCTCAGTTGAGTTCTTTTTACTTATTTATACTTAGTGCTCTGTCTTTTACACCAATATTCTCTCCCCTTCACCTACAGAGCCAGTGCGGACTCAGCTGGAAGCAGGTGCTGCCGCCCTTGGTAGTTTCTATGCCAGTCCTCTCTCATCTGGAGTCAGTAACATGATCAAGTTGCTACAGCCAACTATGACAGGTACTTCTGAAAAAAAAAAAAAGGTGTAGGACATTAGTGCTTCCCTTATTTGTTCTCTGAACACACCACAACCTTTCTTATGAAATTGTGTAACAACAAAAAAAAGGCTAAATTCTAACTACGCATTACTTTTGTTGCAAAAGAAATAACAAAGCTATTCTTGCCATCTAGAACTGCTGATATGGCAAATGAAGGCATTCATCCTTATGCAATTTAGGTATGAGTGCTATGACTATGAACCCTGACTGTGTATCTGTGACTCCGGTGTATTCCTACAGCTCCCAGTTAAGCAATGGTCTTAAAACTGATACAAGTTATCTACTGCCTTTCTGACTGGATGGTCTAGGCATCCTGGTTTTTACCAGCATTTATTGTGTTGGCCCATCTGAACCCTATGTTGAGGCCTGTAATCTTCTCCCTCAGTGTTTTATAGGGAGCTCAGGCCTGTAGTTTCCTTTCCAAGCTTGTTAGATGCATGAAAAGCCGCATACTGTGACACTGGACCCCTTATGGATGGTCCTAGGTATCTCGCCTGGACCGTGAAGGAAAGGAGAATTGGACTTGGTGTTTCCAGTCTGTCTTTTTGGCTACTCTGACCACTGGTTAATTAACTTGCATTGCAGGTTTTACAAAACCTGCAGTCAGCTTAATGCTTTTCTGTTTGGATATCTGGAGTAAGGGAGCTTAAGGGTCTGCCTTCCTCTTAGGCTTCCTTCTTTCTTTACCTCATATTCTTGCATAGGCAGGGGGATCAAGGAAAATCTCTCACTGCATAATGTTTCTTGTCTTGTCTGCTATCCCAGATGAACACGTGATGCCTCTGGACCCAAGATGGAATATGCAGTTTTTGGATATCATTAGAAATTCTATGAACTTTGATACAGAAATGGAACACACAGATCAGCTGCTAATCCTTTTGAAGTCTGTGGCAAATCGGTGGGTTACAAAAAAAGCTTGTGAGGATTGCTCGGTAACTCTAATCAGCACTGTATAAATTACTTGCAGTATCTGCCCAGTGGTGTTTGGGGTTTTTTTTAGGTTTTGATAGATGTGATCTAAAATACTAGGTGGAGGTTTCATATGTGTATTGAAATTCTTTGCTGCTTCTTTTCTGTAGGTGCAGACTAAAACCAATCACTTAATATAGGTAGCAGGGCTCCAAGCATTCCATACAGGCTGGAGTACTTCAAGAACAAAGCAGAACCGTAGGATAAAGCATAAAAGAGGCAGAAGCAGTAGTGTGAAATGTCTGGCACAAACCTTTAAATACTTACCTTGCTCTTGGATTTGGACTCTTTGACTAATCAGAGTAAAAAGTACACCGATTCTGCTGTTATGGTATAAGGAAGCAGCTGCTCACATATCCTACAAGTGGTTGTGTTGCATCTGCTTAGTAGCTCACTACTTTTTCCTTCCTGGTGATTTACTAAAGTCAGGAATCTGTTTTGTGAAGCTTCCTTCTGCAGAAACCATATTCAAGCAATTGATTAGGCTGCACTTGATTCTTCTTTCATAATACAGTGAAATATCAAATGTCACTTTTGTAGTTCACCATTCTTACACAGCAGAGGCTTTAAAATGGTGCTGAATTTCTAACACCATTTTTAATTCAGGGCAGTATTATTTCTTGACCGAGAAAAAAGAAGCTACACTGAGAAGAATTTGATTACCAGCAAGAAGCCAAGAAATAGTGTCTTAAGAATGGCTCTAGACTTCCGCAAAGGTGGGTTCATTTTTGCTGTTCTTTTCAGTTCTATGGTCAATTTGAAATATGGTTAATTTGCACTGTTATGAAATGTGCACTTCAAACATAGTGTGTTCTGAATGTGCAGGGCAAGATTGTTTGAATGCAAAGTGGTTAGATGAGTACTAATAAGATAAGTGACACGTTATTCTTAGATACAGCTTATGCTACTGCATTTGTGTCCAGCCTTCACTAGGCAGTGAGTACACGTCATTTCTCTCTTAATTATCTAAACTTTAGGAAGATGATGGAGAGAAATTGGAATTGCAGTTTGAGTTTAGCTGGTAAGAATAGTCAGGTTCTTCAGTTGTACTTTTGTTCTAATCATCTTTATATTGTTTTCTGTCATTAGGAGGCTTACTCCTAAAAGGGGAAAAATTTAGTGATGAAGATAGTACATTGCATAGAAGCAATTGATCAACATTTCCTTCATTGTGGAATTTTTTATATTCAATGCCTAGAGGTAATACGGTGAATTGTGCAAATAGTGAAGGAATACTTTTTGTTACCTTGATTCTTAGATGGTTTTGGGGTATTTTTCTCCAGCCACAGAGAAGATCTAGTGGCCAGAAATCAAGCCTTACTTGTCCTCATGTGTCTGGAACATACAGTCTCTCCGTTTTGTTTGTTGTTTGTTTTTTTTTTTTTCCTCTCTTCCTCAAACCTCAGATCCAGGAAGTTACAACTGCCTTCCTCATGCAATCGTGGTCAACCTCACTGCTTTCTTTGAACTCTGGGATGCATTTGCATTTCACTGGGTGAAGTCTACTCAGGTGGCCTTAAGTGATGATGATATGCATGATGTGAGTAGACCTTTCGTGGTACATTTATGGAAGTCATGTGAAATTAGAGTGCAGAACACTATTTTTTGTTTCAGGGACCGTGAAATAAACTGCAGTGTTTTGATTAGTATTTGAAATATGCTAGACACAAGGCAAGTTATAATGTTTGTTTCAGTGGCTGTATTGGTCTTCTCATTTCTTCTGTGCCAAACGTAGGTTTTCAGCCTGCAGATGCTCAGAGTGTGAATTATTTTACCCAAATGCACACGCATGGGATTTAGATATCCATAGAATTGCCTGGTTCTCTCTGCTAATGATAAAAGGAATATCTGTGTCCAACTCATAAAGATCGATAACTGAACCTAGATAGTTGACATGCATGTCACAGAGGTGGTTCACTTCTCCCACTCCCTTTTTAGACCATGAAGATCATTTTGCTGGAATCTGACAAAGAAATTGTAGACTTTATGCAGGGATTACTTGTTTTTGACTTGTGTATTTCCACCTGCCAGCAGAGCCCTGTGATAGTTTCAGAAAACACGCAGCTGAGTGCTAGTTTTGTGCCACTAAGCATAAAGCATTGCATGATTCTGAAATTAATGGAAGTGATGGTGTTTTTACATTTTTCTCTTGTTTGAGGTATAAAGTGTTGTGAAGCACGCAGGGTTCGGCAATGGGGAAAAAACACCACTGTAACCTTTTTGGCTTGTTGTTAGATTTTATACAGCTTGCTGTGGCGTGACCGTTTCTGGGCCATCTCTGACGCTGTGACAGTGGATTCACCAGGGTTGTCACTTCTGTCTTTGCACTGGCACTGGGTTATGAAGCATCTAATTGACAGAATTCCTCAGATGCTTATTGGATCAGACCAGCACAAGTGAGTGGCTTTGATTTGTGTCTGTTAAATTGTTGTATAGATCACCCTTTTGTTAGTATTGTAGCTAATTAACTTTGTTTGCTGTTGGTGTACAAGTTATGTTCCATTAGTGGTGCAAGTGCAATGTATTGCATAGCTGTTAATTTTTAAAATTCAGATTTCTTAGCACTGGACTTCCTGCTTAAATGATCATCAAGAATTTTTAGCCATTTTTTTGTACTTTAAAGTTAGGTTGCGCCTTTAGTGGAAGGTTAGGAGAGGGGACTTTCCTTTCTTGTGCATCTTTTTGCCTTTTTTCTCAAATACAGAGTTAACTGTGTGGGCACTTTTTTTTTTTCTAATCTCTAAGGGTTTCCAAGGAAATTCAATCTGTTACACAGCAGATTCAGAGCTGCTTGGCCAATCCTGCTAGTATTTCTCTCAATATGAAGATGTTACAGAAGTGTCTAGGAAGACCTCTTCCTTTTAAGGTACTGACACACTGTTTGCAAGAGATTTATATTTTCGAAGATGTCCAAATATGCTTTAAACTAGTAAAAGATTTGTAGCACTTGCTTTCCAGGTTAGCAAAAATACATTCCTTTTGGACGTGCTTGATTAAAAAAAAAAATTCTTCATATGTTAGCGTTTATCTTGTTTGTGAAATATAGTAGAAATGCTGTCTGGATAACCGATACTAATTATGCTTTGTATAGGTAGCAGCTATTTAATATAGGGTGCTAGATAAACATAAAAATACTACTACTTGTTTTGTTCTGGAGACTTGTGAATATCAGTATGCCGCTTGCTTATTTAGGGAACATATATGTGTATGTAGAACAGACTGTGTACTTCCTTTTATACAGCATAGGATGGGGCTGCCTTATGACTTACCAAGACAAGGCCTCTGAACTCTGACAGGTTTTTTTTCTTGTTTAACCAATTGGTGCTATTCAATAAAAAAATCTTACAGTAAAATTTTCTAAAGATTATAAATCCCTTTTTAAAAGCATGGCACAAGTAGACATGTAGGTTGTTTATACTGGTGATTAGTCATTAGACCTCGGTTTTTATGGCCTTGTCTCTCAAAGATACTCAGTTGTTCAAAAATGCGTATAGTTACTTTGTGGGAATTTAAAGTGCATTCAGTGCTTAACTGAGAATTTTGGGAGGTTTTTCTAGACATCCAAATGTAGTTAAATTACAGATGTAAAATACCAATTTCTTTTAAGTGACGGTAGCTTTTGGTGTTTTTTTATTATTAATTTGTGTACTTTGCTGTTAGATTATGCTGACAAACAATATCTCAACATGGCAATTTACCTAAACTATGTAGTTTCTTCATGAAGGGAAAAAAACCCCAACCTTGACAAGGAGAAATTATGGCCAACTATTTCAATTTCTGTTTCCCTGCTGTATTGGGTAGGGCTACGAAAAGATTATTAAGTTGTTGTTGCAGAATGGTTTATGTGTACTTGTACTTCAGTCATGTGCATGTGAATTTGAACTCTTAGTTCTGACCACAGTCATGGATCTTGTTTGTTGTTTTGTTAGCGCTGCTGAAACATTGCCACTTGTTCAAATGTCCTTTTCCTCCTTCCAGGATAAACTGGCCATGGAATGTTTTTCTCAGTTAAAAGTTCTCAGCAAACCACTTAATGTCTTGGAGCTAAGACTGTCCTTTGGAGAAAGTAGATGGCAGGAAAAAATATGCTGTCTGAAAATTGCTGCCACTGGATGGAAGATTAAGAAAGCGTTATTGCAAGCTGATGGCCTGATAGTTAGAGCCAATCATTTAGAAGATGTTAATCTGGGTAGGTAATGCTTTTGGAGAGCCTGAATGATTTCTACCCTCTCCATTCTTTTTATATAGAATCAGAGAATGTGTTGGGATGGAAGGGACCTCCAAAGGCTATCTAGTCCAACCCCCCTACAATAAGCAGGGACATCTCTAGTTAGGTCAGGCTGCTCAGAGTCCCATCAAGCCTGACCTTGAATGAGTCCAGGGATTGGGGCCACCACCACCTCTCTGGGCAACTGAAGTGCTGGGGCCTGAGTTGTGGGCCCCGAGTTGGAGTTGACCTGTGATGAGTCACAGCCTAGCAGAATGTTTTGTTTTTCCTATTGACTTCATGTTCCAGAGGCAGAACCTGGTCCACTTGTGTTTTTGTGGCTCTGCCCTCACCCAGGTGATCATGGTTGGGGTGGTGGGTGAGGCCAGGACTATATTAACCAGGAGCCAATCAGTTGGAGGAGCTTCCTGTTGGGTGTGATTTCTTTTGGGGCTGATTGTATCTTGCTGAGCTCTCTAGCTGGTGTCCTTCCATGTGAAGGGCTGCTGAGGGAGCCATCTCTGTCTGTTGTGTCCATCATGTGATGCTGGCACCACAGTGGGCAGCAGAGGAGCTGGGCCCACAGGAACCTATGGCGGGATTGTTTGAAAGAAGACTTCTGAGGGGATGTTGCTGAGTTCAGCGTTGGCCTGTGTGATCAGGCAACTGATGGCAGCATGAAGTGATGATGGCTGAACCAGCACAATGCTCCCTCATCCCCTCACATTTTAGGCTGGACTGGAAGTTTTTCCATCACATCTCATCTTAAAATTAAATATTCTCAAGGCAATAAACTGACCTTCTAATGAAAGAAAATTTAGTAAAGATTAAAATTTGATAGGCTTAATTGTAGGGCATTGAAGGGCAAACACCCACTTTTCAAGCCATCTTTTAGGAAAGCAAGTCAGAAGGACACTCCAGGATATAGGAATCTGTTTATAACCAGTAAAGCTTGTAGTCAGAACCCTCCTAGACATGGTGAGCTCAATACTAAGACTCAAAAGACACATTTTGCTGAGTGACCAAGTCTGTTTGCACATGCGTGTTACTAATGCATGGCTTTTCCTTAGAGCTTTTGTCTGGTGAGCTTGTCTTTGCACGTGAATCACATCCTTCATCAAGACATGCTTGCTCAGCCTCAAGGAACTGAAAGAAGGTTGGATGGTGGAAAAAAAGAGGTGTACTTTTCTCTCAAGAGCCGTATTTATTGGAATTTCAACACCTCCAGGGTTTCCTAATAGTAGCAGCTCCATAGTTTCTGTTTCTACCACTGCCTGAAATACTTCTGGGATTAACTTGAATTACCTGCATTTTGTTCACATTCCCACAGGCATAACTTTCTCTGGGCTTACCCAAATGTAAATAGCAATAAAACTGAGCCTGACATCTCCTCTACAATATTGCTGGTTTTTCCCATCGTACTGTAAGTCTGATATGGTCTGCGTAGGTAGGGCTGTGCTGTGTTTTACTGTGTGTCATACATCATCTCTGCATGAACTGATAATCACAATGAAATAGCAATTAGAGATGTCTGGTTTGGAGACACTACCATAAAGCACATGGAAATGGGTCCTACTTGTTTCCAACTGAGGCCTAGTTAAGGAATGGAACTGATTTCTGCATAGGGAAATCCTCTTTTTTGCTCAACTGGTATGTGTTCTTAATGTATGAGCTAACCATATACCTGTGTTCCTAGAAGATACAGGACCTTGAGACTCTCCTGCCTCTTCCCCTGAGAGCTAATTGTTCTCCCTAGCCCTTAGAGGGTTTCCAATAGATATTTTTCAGCTCTAAACACGTAGGGAAAATAGTGTAATAGAAATCAAAGTGAGATCTTATGGAAGGAGGAGGTGATATCTATTTACAAAATGGTTAAGCAAGTTGATTTTAAGTATTCATACACTTTTGCACTCATTTCATTCTCTCACATCTGTGTATTTGCAAGCACCAAAATGAGTGCATCCAAGTGGACTGGCTGCAGAGAATAAGAGCTATCAGCTAACAACTCCTAATCAGGTCTGAGAAGTACCTCTTGATATTGGGGGTTAACTATTTTCTGGAGAGGTTCTTTATGGTCTTTAGAGTTATCAGCTCTTGCAGGGTGGTTCTTGAAAAGAACATTTTTTTTTTTTTTTTTCCTCTCAAGCACGCAGAATACTTATGAATATCCAAAAACTTATAATAAACCCAACCAAACAAAAATAAACCCATACACAATTTGGATGTGCACGCAGTAAGTTATTGCTTCTGAAATTTATTTTTGAACTGCTGTAGCTTTCTATTGGCAGCATAAAAATCCTTGAATTCAATGTGCAACATTAAAATTACAAACTGTTAAAGGAAAACCAGTTGCTTTCTTCCCTGTGCTAGGGTGTGTTTAAACTATGTTGGTTGAGAGGCAAGACATTGCTATAAAATTACCCTTAGGAGTTTATTGCTAGTAGTACAGTAATGTCTTTAAGACCCAATAGCTGAAATAGCAGAACAATTAAGAGCAGAGGGATTCTTGACAGGGAAAGGTGGTGGTGGAAATAGATGCTGTGATGTTGTTAAACCTCTTTAAACTGTTTTCATTTAAAATCGGAGGTAGGAACTTGTGTGCCTTCCACAGGCAGGTTTCCAAGGCTTGCATAACACTTGGGGCTATGTGCAGTTTCTGCCTTTTTTAAAGTCGTTTCAGTTCTCTTTGAAAGGTACTCAAATTTGCCGCCTTCTCCTATATTTTGCTGTTTCAGTGTGAATTAAGCATGACATCTCTGTTGAAAATGATCAAGAGGAAACAAACAGGAAAGATTAATGGCCTAGAGTATTTCTTGGATGTGTTTGTAGTCTGGTTTTTGTCAGGTGAATAGGTGTTTGCAACTTGATGACACCGAATCAAAGGGCAAACCAGAGTTTTCATTTGTTTGAAATACTCCAAAATTTGACTTACCTTCTTGTTTTTGTTGGCATTTCATTTTTTTTTTCTTTTTAATTGCCTAAAATATTTAGGTCTTGAAGAAGTAATGTATTAGTCTTTTCGTAACTTGCTTTCTTAATTTTCTTTCTCAGTTCTATTCCTTGTAAAAGAGTGACACGAGGAATTGGAGGAAAAAAATGCTACTCAAGAAAAGCAAAAAAATCTGTGCAGTTCACACTGGGAGATAATGTTATTTTCTGTTTTTATAGTGAAAGGTGTTGGACTTTTTATTTTTGTGTGGGTTTTGTTTTGTTTATCCTCTTTTTTTGGAAGTGGAAGAATAATCCAGATATCATTGCACCTCTAGTGTACTTACCTGACCATTTTATTGGCCATAAAATTCTACATACTGCATCCCTGTCCATCAAGCGCTGTTAGATCATTACTTAACTTCTGCTCTGTAGTGGGCTCCACATCTGCAGTTGTCTGATCTGTTGTATGCCCCATGGAAGTATTGCTGAAGGAAGGAGGTTGCTTCATAAACAGCTGTTTCTCTGTATAACTGGCACTTTTACTGCCTGTTCTATGGTCTGAGAGACTTGGAGAGAACTCAAGTCAGAGGTCATTCGTGTTTCAAAAAACCCAACAAATGACAACAACCTACCAACTTTCAACTGTAGGCCCATTTTTTTGTGTGGTGTGTGTGCTTGCCTCTTTACTTGCCTTCTATTGATACTGGTAGGTAGCACCTCTCTACATGCTTGATTCTAGACCTCTTCCTTCCAGATTTGTATGATATTCAGGAAAAAAACTTCCTGGCTCTCGTAGGGCAGAACTGACAGGGCTTACTGATGGTTTCAGCTTTGTGTGGCATCAGCACCAAGGGTTTGTTTTGGCTTGTTTTTTGTTGTTGTGGGTTTTTTTCCTTCCTAATGATTAGCTTAATTTTAATGTTTAAAATCTTCTACTTATTCTTTCTCTTTGTGTCACCTTTCCCTCATTGTTCATTAGCAGTAGTCCGGAGTCCGCAATGCGACATAGGAGTGTCAGTGTTTGGAGATCTTGACTGATATGGATTGTATCAATGAGGTGCGGTAAGGTTGATAAGGATGTGCCTTTGCTCTTCCCATGAAAAATGTAATGGACTAAATAATGCACTGAAGCTTGTGTTGTTTTTTTTTTTTTTTTTCCTTGTCATCTTATCAGTACAGCTTTGCTTTTGCTCATTTACATGGCAATGCCATTCAGGAGCTTGGGGGGATCTTTAAATAACACCTTTGTTAGGGTTCTTATGCAGGAAAAGTGCAGGAAGGAATATTTTCAGAATTGCCTTTGGGGAGCTGGATATAGCCAGTGCTGACCCTGCAAATATTCAGAGATGAAAATAATGGTTGGATTACGGCAATTCACAGTACAGGAAGGAAGCGCAAGATTGCATATACAAAAAAACCCCAACCCTTCCTCATGCATTTAACAAAAAGTATTATAAGTTCTTTCTTGTATCTGTTTTGTAATTTGCTCTTCTCGTTAAAAGAGCATCTATACTCATTTAGCCCCACCCCCAAAAAAAACCCCTAACCAAACAAAAAACCAAAGGAAAAAACCCAAACAAACTCCAAAAAACACCAAACATCAATTAAGTATTCCAGCACTTTGACAGCATTCTTCTATGTTTGGTGTAAGAATGGCTATGCAGTTGTAGAGCTCAAGTTGTGCTGGAGGTTAAATAAGGTGACATAACAGTCCCTTCAAGTCCCAGAAATGTATAGTTTTAAATACAGAGCAACACAGTGTGAGATACTTTGCTAGGAGTTTCTTTCCATACCACCCACAACTAATAGTCTGCGGGGATTAATCCCAGGTATTAATGAGTCTTCTGGGATTTGTATTTATGCCTATGAATTTGTAATGAAATGAAGCCTGCAGTGAAATACCTTGGTTGAAAAAGTGAGTGACAGCAATTCATAGAATCATGGAATAGTTTGTGTTGGAAGGGACCTTAGAGATCATCTAGTTCCAACCCCCCTGCCATGGGCAGGGATACCTCCCACTAGACCAGGTGGCCCCATCCAACCTGGTCTTGAACACATCCAGTGATGGAGCAGCCACAGCTTCCTTGGGTATCCTGTGCCAGTTTCTCACCACCCTTTGAGTGAAGAACTTATTTCTTATTTCTAATCTAAGTCTCCCCTCCTCCAGTTTGAAGCCATCAACTCTCATCCCATTACTACAAGCCCTTGTAAAAGTCCCTCCCCAGCTTTCTTGTAGGCCCCCTTCAAATACTGGAAGGCCACAACAAGTTCTCTCCTGGGCCTTCTGTTCTCCAGGGTGAACAACCCCATCTCTCAGCCTACCATTAGGCTCAGCACTAACATTGAATTGCAATTCACATTGTAGAGGCACATCTAGAAGTCCCTAAAGCAGTTATAAACTTCTCCATCACTGGACCTGATTCCCAGTGGCAGCAAAGGTGGGCAGAAAAGGTGCTGCGCAAGGTGCTTCCACTGCTGCTTTCCAAACTGGATGAGCCAGAAGCAGCAGTATCAAGGCTTTCTTCCGGTCTGGGGAGGCTTTGACTTGTCTGAGAAGCTTTCACTGTGTAGACAGCTGTTCCTGATAGTTTGGGAAGAAAGGAGTAAGAAGCGCTCAGGTAGGACCTGCTCTGTGGGCTCTCACCTCTCACCAGAGAGCATACTGACTCGTGTCTGGACTATAAAGAGCTGTGGTTTAATGCAAAGAAGAGATGGAGGCTGTTGACTATAAATGTTAATAGCCATCAAGAACAGAGACAAGCATCTTGAAGTACAAGAAAGAACATGTAGTAAGAAATTAGTAAGAGTTAAACATGACCTAATCCTGGAGAATGTGTAAGAACAATGTACATGATACTGCTGGGTAAGTTTCACAAAAAGAAAAACATGTTTTGATTAAAAATCAAACTTTGTTTTGTGGACAGCCTTAGTTGTTCCAGGTCTGAGCTAAAAATAGGTTCCAGTCTGTAGTTTGTTTGAGTCAGATGATGAAATAAGAAATGTAACCTTTACTTGCATCAAACAGGTAAATGGCAGGTCCTTTACAGAGCTGCGTGAGAATAATTCAGATTTCCAGTGTAAGTTCTTAAAATGAAAAATTCAAAAGACATTCTTCTGTGAAAGTAATTTCTTAAAGTATGTTCCTCAAGTGGAAATTCCTTCCAGAATACCCATGGGATTTAAATACACACATATTCAGGTCTCTTCCCCCCAGGAGGGGAGTGCAGATAGATATATCAAAGTTTGCTAGAACGAGCATTGGATGCTTCTAATTTACTGCAATACTTTTCCATCTTAATTGTTGATAGGAATTTTCTCAATACTCAGCCTGTTGAATTAAAGAGATAAATACAACTTATTTCATGTGCCAAGTTGATAGGAAGGTGTGACAGTATTTGAATTTTTTTAAAATGTTACTGAGGTTGCTTGTAAAAAAAAATTATGGAATGGATTGGAAAAGAATGATTTACAAGATGGCAAATGAACTAGTTTTCGAAGTTAAAACAGTTCTAAAATTATAAAACTTTTCCACTCCTCCAAATTATCTATTTTTATGTATTTTTTTTAGCTATGGAATGCTATTTAGTTAAGGAAGACGTTAAAATCAAAACTGTTTACTAGTGGTTAAAAAATAATATGAAATATGAAAGCAGGACTTGGACACCTAGTCTCTACCTGTGGGATTGAAAGGCACTTTTCCTTTCTGAGGTAGGTCTATCCTATCAAGAGAAGTGTTATGACAGTAAGTGTTGCCAGAAATCTGTTTGGACTATGCAAGGTGTGAAAAGCTTAATTATGAATGAGTAAGCACACTCTGGTTGGCACGGAAATACAGAAGCTAATTTTGCACCTGTCAGATTTTCACGCTGCAGTTGCTTGGCTTAATAGCTATTACTTTTCCACTAGTTCTAAAATCCAGTCTCCCCTCTCAATGTTTCCAAAACTAATAAAGTTACGGGTTTTGGTAAGAGACACCAAAAGCACAAATGCTTCCTTTTGGGAAGTGGGAGCGTGTGCAAGACCTTGTGCCTTGTTTCTAAAAAATGTACCTTTTTGGACACAGGTAACTCAAATTTTGACTTCTATCCTCGGCTCATTGAAACTAAAGATTTCCAGCTGACATAATTCAGAGGGCTGGAAAGAAAACAGACCTCCCAAAGTACTTTAGATTGGTTTAGTATACCAAGATTTCTCAAGTGCTGCCTCTCCTCCAACCCCAGCTCAGGAGTCCTGGCCTGTATGATTTTTACAGAGAAACTCTTTTTGAGAGCAGACTTGAGTTGCACCGATCTGGATAGTCCTGTGCAGAACCAGTGGCTTGTGCATATGGAGTACACGGTGGAATCTGATTCATAAACAAATTTGGCCGTAAACTGGAGCTATACCTCTCCCTTGCGTCTGTGAGGCAGAGTGGGGTACAAACATGCAAAGAACTGATGCCTCTTCCCACTGGGAAAAAAAAAAAATATTTTGGCTTCATAATGTACCAGAAGTCATAATTTCTCCATTTGGAACAAATATTAGGCGTTGGACTTGAACTCTCAAGCAGAAAGGTGTTCTTGAGACGTATCTGACCACCTGTAGTTTTGACAGGTGGAACGAATCCCCTTGGTGTCTGAGATGCTGTTAAAGCTTACAAAAGATATTTACAGGGTGTAATTACGTCTGCCTTGTTTTATTATATTAACAGTATGAGTCAAATTTCTAAAGGTTGCCAGGGACATGAGTTACTATGAAGCTGAGAGTGTGTGCCGTGACAATGTGTATTAAAAAAACCAAAAAATATTTTCCAAGAAATGAAAGCAAAGTGACTTTGACTCATATCGAAGTATAATGAATTTATGGATATCTTGAAACAAGGAATCTTAATGATCAGCTTTGTTTAAAAAGTAAAAATCATTTAAAGTAGGGAAGTTGTCCCATATTGTGTATCTGATGTGTCACAAACTTTCCAGATTAAGTTCTTATTTGACTTGAACTTCTCAGACCAGCTACCTGATAACATGCTTTCCTCTAGTATTTATCGAATTTGATATTTGGGGAGGGGGGCCAGGAGCTGGCAGACTGGGCCAGTGGTGGGGGACTTCACACAAAAAAACGAGATTCTGCTGAATGACTTGCATATGGCGTAGTGTATTTCCACGAGGTCCTACTCAGCTCAGTACATGTATGATAGCACAAGTTGGGCATCGAGATTATTCTTACAGGATTAATGTCATAGCTTTGAATTCAAAGTTCTTTGCAGCTACCCATACATGCCTTTTACATACTGCTTGGTAGGCAAGTCTTGTAATGGGGAAAGGCAGTGCTACTTAATGCTTTTTTTTTTCTCTGTGAATTTTCTTGATTCTACAATCTGTTAATAAAATTAAAGGGTATTTTGAAGCTAATTGTCATTAAATCTTTCAAATTTCAGAGAGGAGGCTCTGAGTTTTCAGCAGATGGTTGGAAATGAAATGCACATTGAGGGGAACAGAGGCTCTGCCAAATCTGGACCTTGAGCAGAACTAGTCAAATAAACAGAAGTGAGACACAGCAGGGGTGGTTTGGAATAGGCTTTAATATGGCCAGAAAGCTTCAGGCTGTGAATGACCTAATCAACCTAAGCTTCAGACATGTACCTAAATTAGCTTCTACTCTACCATCCTCATAGCACTCCATTTTGCTTAATTCCAATACTACACTAACAGATCTGAGCTCTTTTAAACGTGGAAGTTTATAACTATTCTGGCTTTTCCTCTTCTCACTGTATTTGTCCTGTTCAACACTCCTAGTGGCTGTACTCTTCATTTTCTCCTTTAGTTACCCCATCGTTTTACCAGACTCAGTCTGAGCATTTTTCATGCATTTGGTGAATTTCAAATCACTTGTTCTTGTGGCTCTATGACAAGAAGAAAAAGGAGTAATGGGAGCAGAGCTGCTCTGTGTTGGGGGGCTCCAGAGTTCAGTTCCCACTTACCCAAAGGATTTCTGTCTGACTTTGCCTTCTGTCTCATTTCCATGTTTGCAAAGCAAAGCTAAAGCAGTGTGCCATGCCAGAGAAAGGGAAGATGTGATTTTTATTAAATAAAGCACCATTCCTAAGTGGACTCTTGTATGCATTTTCTTCCCTGCATGGTCCCTACTTCAGTTAGGATTGCTGTATGTTACTTGAATAACAAACTAGCTTGGGCTTGCTTCAGTTCATTTAACCAGGCTTGGCATGATTTCGTATGTGCTGCCCACAGACAGTACTGTGCATAGTCCGGCAAGGACAAGTGTCTGCAGAGAGTATCTGTGAATGTAAGAGGGATGTGGACTTGTTCTGAAAACACTTGTGTAGGCAAGAGATAAAAATGAGATAACATGACTCCGATCAGATTTAAGCAATAAGCACGGTGATGACAAAATGCTACGGGCATCCTCCAGTTAATAACTAAATAACTGCTAAGTAGTGTCATGTTGGCAACCAACATTGAAAGAATGGTTAAATGTGAAATTCCATATGGCAACAGCTTGTCTGTCACTGTGCTGTGAATTTGGTTAGCAAACTGGCCTAGATTTATTTTAAAAATTATATATGGCCATATAAACCTTTCTCAGTTGATAGTTTTTATTAATAAAAGATATAGTGTCATGGCCTTTGAATCAGTCTCTGCTTTATATCAATAGACATGAACTTTCAAAATCTTTTTGTGAAAAGTAGATTGCCTTTGAGAGTGAGAGAGCCTATTTAGGGGGGGGTTGATGTGAATACATAAAAAGTCACTTGGATTTATGAGGAATTACTGCTCTGGAATTTAAGGGGACAGGAATTAATCCGCTGTACTAGGTGCTGGTTTGCGTTGCCTGAGGTGGTGTTCCTAAATTCTGGGACAACATTGTCATGTTTTTGGCATGAATTCAGTGGTTCACACAGTGATATGCAGGGGGTCATGTAATTTCCCTTTGTCATTTTGGTTTCAAGTGTCCATTGTTGGGATGATTTACTGGGATTCTAATTCCCCCTACAATTAGTAGGCACGCATGAGCCCACTGGCTTTTATTCAGAGGCCATTGAAGCTAATGGAGGGGAAAAAAAATCCCTTTGACCTCATTTGGCACTGGCTCAAGTTCTTTGTGGCTGAAGCTGATGGCTTCATCAAAATCCGCTTAACCTTCCAGGGATAAGTGTGTGACGGGGACTACTCAGGTAATTCTGAAGCTTTGTGGGTTTGCTAGGAGGGGTTTGACAGCTTTCCCTCATTATTCTCTTTATTACCAACCTAGGTGAAAAGAGCAACTTGGAAACTAGCAAAAGCCGGTGTGATATCTTGCATGGTCTCAAATAATACACAGTCCAACTCCAGCATCTTTTGGGTAACACAGGATTCATACAGTTAAAAATGAGTGTAACAGAGAAATATGCCTTAGCGTTAACTTTCTGACATGTTCCTTTTTTTTATCACAAAGTCTGAGGTTCAACAAATGACACCATACATTGTTATTCAGGCGTATTTCTGATTTTTTTTTTCCATATTTTAGATGCATTTCTAATGCACAAACCTACAAATATAAGCAATTACATAGCATGCTGATTTGGAACGGATTTTTTTTTTTTTTTCTCCAAGAAAATAGGAAAACGAATAGGAAGAACACAGATGAAGAGAAGAAAATGATCAAACCTCTTCAACCCTTCCCTAAAGGCATCTGAGAAATACCGTGTCATCATCTCTTTAGTCTAATGCTGTGCATTATCATATAAAAAACAATTTTGAGATGTTATTATCATATTATTTTTTTTTTCTGTCCTGGAGAATTTATCTTAAGCTCTCCCACTTCCATTAAGCTCAGCGGGACACAGAAAAGTGGCTTTCTGTAGAGTTTCTTCAGGCTTCAGCCCATCAGGACATTGGAAGAGCTTCTTTATTCCTGAATGCCATGTAAGATAGGATTGATTTAATGAACCTACAAAGCTGACCTTGCTTCTCTGCCCCTAAGGCTTAGGGCAAAGCTTCACCAGCACCAGCTTGAGTCTGGGTGTTGTTCTGGGCAATCTGCTGTAGGGGAACCTGCTTAAGCAGTGGGACTGGACAGGATGACCTCCGAGGGTTCCTCCCAACCTCAACCATTCTTTGATTCAGAGTTTCATGAGTGGTTCTGTTTAATGTCAAGAAAAGGAGTAAGAGCTGGTTGTTGACTCTTCCAGGGCAAAATTGAAGGGAAGAGATCTCTTGCGCCTTTTCATAGGGCTGATGTACTAAGTTAGGAGCTGCAAGTAACTACTTGGGAGAATGCTGGGCTTTGCATATCTTGGGGTGGAGGCCTTGGCCATGGATCTTCTGAAGATCTATTCGTGGTGGCTTTGCTGAGTGCTAGTAGCGAGGAAAGGTGCTTCCATCATTGAGGGGTATGTTTTCAAAGCGATGTGCAGGGCTTTGGTGTGTGACACCATTAAAAGTTAGCGTGCATTTTCAAACAAGGAGCCTCAAGGCTAGAGGTACCTCTTTGATCTTTAAAAAGCTTACCACATAGGGGAATGAATTTGAATGTACACTTATATCTGCAAACACTTGCAGGTAATTAGATTTTAGTTTCAGGGCTGCAGGACTTTGCAGAAGCAATTCAAATTTCAAAAGGTTCAAAATAAACATCAATTCCTATTTATCTCAAGGGATTTAGAAGGGCATAAAACAAACCTTTAATGGCTTGAGCCACACTTTATTAATTGCTTTGTTGAAGAGATAAAACCTGTGGGAGTTTGTGTATTAAAATGCAATGTGAAACGAGCAAGAAATCTAAGTGGGATCTGAATTTGATTTAAAGAGTAAGAAAATACACAGCTGAGCTTTCCTCTGTTTAAAAGATTATTACTCTAATCTATACAATTTCTTTGTTTTTAAGGGATCATGCCTGGATTGAGCCATAATTGTACGTGAAAGCACTTGAACCAGTCATTCAGTATTGAAGGAGTAGGATCTGTCTAAACAAAGTGACAAGCAATTGGGGAGCCTGGGGGAGCTGTCTGTTTGTCATATCTGAAAATAAAGTTATCGAATTATTACTCAGATCGTTACTCAAATTGTTCCACGTCTGACAGTTTTATCTACAAAGGCTCCTTACAGTAATTGCAAAGATGACTTTGTTTTGTATACTGTTTTTGACAGGGGGAAGTGGAACATAAATTGGTTTTTTGGTTTGTTTTTTGATTGTTTATTTTTGTTTTGTTTTAGTGGTTGTTTTTGCTTCGGGTTTGCTTTTTAATCAAGACTCTTCCATATCAAAGTTTATGACAAGGAAGACTACTGATAGAAGGTGAACCTTTTTCTTTGGAGGAAAAATGGCTTCTTTAGACAAAAAAAAGTAACTAGAGTGCTAGAGTTCTGCTGGCTTTAAAACAGATAGAAAATTGCCATCTTGTTGAATTTCCCCTTTTTTGTTTTTAATTTGTGTGAATTTTCACAGTTTTTTAAAATGAAGAATGCAGGGTTTTGTTTAATCGTACGTGGAAGAAATACTGCACTGCAATCCTTAGTGTATTTTACCTCTAAGTCCTTTATTAATGTTTGTGAGCTTGTTACACGACAAATTTTCACAACCCTAACATGAATAGTCCTGCTGTGTTCTAGCTATGTCCTTTTCCCTTCTTTTTTTATTATAGTGTATTTGCATAGGTTATGAGCATTTTCTGCCCCCGCTTCAGTCCTCCTGTATTCTGTGTTAGATCCGGGAGAGCTACTGGTGATCTCTCTCTTTGAAAATCTTTGATGCAGAAAACATTAGATATCTTCTAATTATCATGATAATTTGGATGTATGTTTGTATCAAGTCTGTATCTTTGCATGTAAAGCTTCTAGTTGGTTTTAAACAGGACTGGGAAGTGAGCCACTAATCGGGCTTTATGAGTGTGGCCTTGACACTACCAGTCTAGCTGGCTTCTAAGATTTGCGCTAAGGAAAAAAATCTAATTCTTTGAGACCATCAAACGCATTCCGGGGTCCATACAGATTTTCCTGGATACTGAATTAAAAAGCATCATCAATGTGGATCAAGGGAACATGTATGCTGAATCTATTAATAATACATAATATAAATATCCATTTTTAATGGATCTTTTTTGGCATATCTGTTCTCTAAAGCATTTTCATTATTGACTGAGAAGGATACTGTTTCTGCATGCCAATAAAGTTCAGGGAGTTCCTGTGAGGCCTGAGTAGCTCTGTGTTTTCATCTGCAGTCCTCAGCTTGTCCTCTGTACCCTCAAGCGGCTGCATAGCTCTCACCCTTGCTTGCTACGGGAGTGAGAAACACCTTTTCCTCAAACTGTTGCTGTCCTGGCCAATAAGAACAGGAAATAATACATTTGAAAAGCTGAGCTCAGCAAGGCTCAAATCCTGAATGGGTCTGTAACTGAACTGGTAATTAAAAATATCTTCACCCATTCAAGTATCTGGATGACAATATCGTCTTTCCTACCAGGTCTAGGATTGTATTTGAGGAGGATGGATAGGGCATCCCTGGGAAAGATGATGCTACCATCCCCATCATGGCGTGCCTCAGTCTTCTGACTGCCTGCTGGAGAGTCTTCTGTATTTGTGTTGAATAACATCTAGTATACTTGTGTAATGTCAGTAGGTGGTGGAAGTTTCTCTGAGGGTTAGGAAATACCTTCCACTTAGATCATGGGCCAGAACTGTAGTGGTGCAAATGTGGATTGTGATCCTTTAGTGCCATAGGTCTCGTTCAGAGTGTGGGACTGGAGCCTAACGCAGCATAAGATAGTAGAAAAGGCTATAGCATGAGGGTCTCAGTACTGATTCTCTAAAACAGTCATGGTTAGAGAGAAAAACGAAAATTTGTATATAAACTCTCTTGCTTATTTGACAATGTGTTCAAACTAGATCTGTAGGTTTCTTTTCTCCTGTGACACTAAAAATGCCAGTGTGACTGATGAAGAGAGAACATGCTGCCCTTAGAAATGCCTGGCAGAAAATGTTCATCTTTAAACTGGCATCCAAACTGCATTCACCTTGCTTAAGAATGGGAATTTTAAACTTTTTTCAATCCAGTCCCTTATCTAAACCATTAACTTTCATAGAAGAGTCTTAAAAATTGGTGTTTAGGGGCTAAATAAGGCGTTTTTGTTGGAGGTTATTGAGACATGAAATGATTACTTATCATCCCTTGAAATGACATTACATTTAAATGAAATGGTACATGGGCACTTACTACTACCTTCATCTCTGTTAAATCTTGCTCTCAGCCTGCAAATTGAACATTCTCTCAGGCTTATGGAATGCACTGAAATTCTCAGAGTTATAATTGCTTTTCAGCATGCCACCTTGCATGTTATATGATTTGAAGAGGTTCTCTTCCAAACAGAAAGCATTTAGTGAACCCTGTGTTGTATTTTTTTTCCCTTTAATCAGTTTTATCCATGACTTCACCAAATATTTGAAGGAAAGATAAAAATTGAATTCACTTGACCATGATTGATTTAAAAATTCAAGGGACAACCTCTTGGTTATTGATGGCTTTTAAATCTCTCTGCATTGTTACCTGGGCATGCCTGTGAAATTCATCAGCATTCCACACCTTTCTAGCTGCTTCTGTTGTTTGCTTAGAGATAGCAGCTGTAAATTTAGGTGTGCACAAAATAACCTTACCAGACAAAGGTACGGCATTGACTGAAAGTCTTTGCAATGACAGACTGTATAAATGAGCCCTTTTCCATAGAGATCTGTAGGAAAACCAGAGCAGAAATAACTGATTTGAGAATGAGAAACTTAAGGCCTGATTGAGTTTCCTGTGTGATGAAGGTTGCCCAACTTCACTGCCCTTCCAAAGAGGTGGTTGGGTTAAAAAAGAGAATGGGAATGGGACATCACACTGATGCAGGTACCCATGGGTCTTGCTCCAAGGCAGGGGGGAAACTGCAGTATTGCAAAGCAGATGAGAGTGTAGTACTGTGTTAAGGAAGGAGAAGGAGACAAGAACTAAAAAAGGCAAAGGAAGGTAATAAGAGTCCTCATTTAGGCGTCTGAGCTTATGTGTCTGTGGTACCAGGTGTGACGTTGACAAGCAGTTGGTGTTGAGATGCTCCACTGAAGTTTGCAGCAGTGCTGCTGCAACTGTGCTGAATTTGGAGGTCACTCAAGGTGTGGAGAATAGCATAGATGTCTATCTGTAGGAAAGGCTCATATGGCTTGGAGAAGTTGTCAGAACTGTATTTCTGTCTCACTGAGCTGAATATCAGGTGGTAGAAAGTGGCTTGCTTCTACTTAGATTGCTGAAGCTATTCTGTTTCTAAATTGGACTAGAGAATGATTTTTTTTTTTTTTTTCCCCCCAATGGTGTTAGTTACCTGAGATGGTCAACTACCCCTGAAAATAGAGCACTTGTCTTTCCTGGATTGGTTTCCATGTTCCAGTCAGCATGGTAACCTATTTGCTGTTGTGCAGAAAGCTTTTCTTCACTTATCTCCCGGTTTTGGTTTGTTATGTGGGTGTGTGTTTGTTTTCTTTCAATAAACCTTATTCTCATTGAAACAGGTATTTACATTCCCATTTAAAAAATTGAATTTAGACAACTTGGTAAAACTGCTTCACCAATGAATTCCTAAACAATCTTAACACTGAGTAACATCAGCAGAAAATCTGCCTTACTCCCTTTGCATTTTAACTTTACATTCGTGAACGCCTACACTGAACTCAGTCCAGCTGCTTCTGATCTTTGTTGTGGTTTTCTTCTAATAATAAGTTTGGCAGCCTTGCTGATGGATGCAGATACATTAACTTTTTTTTCCCTAGAAATTCAGTGTTGTTTTAATTGCATGTATTATGATATTTCAAGGCAAATGCTGCTCCGTTTTTTGAAATCCATATTTTAATTGATGGAGTCCTGAACTCCTCCTTCAATTATGACCTCTGGTGAATAGGGCATGCTTGTAGCAAAGTCTGCTGCTTTTAAAGGACATCAAGTTTATGGTTTTGTGAGTGCTGCTAAAGCTTCTGTAACATAAGACAGTCTTGATCTTTGGAATTATAAACAACTTTGAAATGCACAAGTAACAAGTCATAGGCCAGGATGAAAAGGATGCTTGTGGTGCTGTGTGGCCATAGCAAAGGGCTGCTATGTTCTTGGGTTGTATTTTTCATAATACAGAAAAATCTACCCTGTGCTGACAAAACCGCTTGCCTGTGTTTTCCTGTTCAGAAAGGCAATCTCTGGATATATCGCCCTGCCGTGGATTGAAGGGATTTATACTGTCTGTCCACAGAATTGTGTTACACACCAAAATGAAGATACCCATCACTTCATCTTATACTATATGCTTTTTGTTAGATCATAGACTTCTTTTTAGGACAGGAATGAGCTGTTGCCAATGAATGGCAAATCAGTCACAGAAATCCATTGAATAAGAGGATAGTCTTGCTAGTTAAATTTCAGACCTAAAACCTGCTCCATTCAGTGGGTCACCTTTGTAGCTTTCTGATCTCAGGTCAAAGATTAGAGCACTCTGAAATTAGCAGGATCTCACAAATGTAGAAGGAAAAGGCAAGCAGGCACAAGAAGTAGTATGTTCTGAACAGAAAGTAGTAAGAACCCCTGTTCAACTGCTGTTATACCTGCTGAGAGTAAATGACAGCTTTGGACAATGATAGACTCTTGCAGGTTTCTTCATTTCAATGTAAATGTTGACAGGCTGAGTCACCACATCCTTTCAATGTGGTCTTTTTTCTTTTCCCGTAAAGAAATAACAATGGTTTCGGAATTGTTGAAATCTCAAACTATCCTCTTATTCAGTGGATTTCTGTCACTAATTTGCTGTTCATGGGTAACGGCTCATTCCTGTCCTAAAAAGTCTGTGATGTAATGAAAAGCATATAGTATAAGATGAAGTGATGGATACCTTCATTTGTAGATGCAGACATCATGACTCACCTAAATGGCATGGACTGTGACAGAGCCAGAATCTGAAAACATTGATTCCTTAAACATAAGACCATTTTTCTTTAAGTTTTGTTGGTAATTGTCTTTGTCTGATGTTCTTTGACCCTCTTGAAACAAGTACTGCTTGTGTATGTTAGTTTACTGGAGCTCCGTTGATGGTTATCTGAAATTCATATTTTGGCTTCATAAGCCCAGGTCTCCCAGGATTGTTCTATTCCTCAAATTTGACTCCTCCTTCATTATTGTGAGTAGGAGTTATATGGCAGACATGCTTGCTTTGGTAAAAAAGAAATAAGACCCACTGTTGAATCAGAGTGTTTTGAGAGCCCCTTGCGTTATTAAAAATCAAACTTGACTGCTTTTTGTGAGACAAGGTTACACGTGCATATGGCATCATAAGAGAATGCTCTATAAATGTACTGATAAATACTTTGATGTCAAGGTTTACAGGCATATAAAAGAACACATGTAACTTACATTCATTTAGGAAGAGCTCATGATTAGCTTAACTATTGATGTTTACTTGTAGTATAGTGAGGAAAGGAAAAGAAATGTTGTGTTAAGTACTTTCTCTAGTGTCTTATATCTTGAAAAATGTGCCATGCCTTTCAGCTAACAGATGGAGTTCACAGCTGTGCATGTGAATGTAGCCAGTCTGTAGGGAAAAAAAAAAAGGGGGGGGGGAGGAAAAAAGAAGGTATTTCTCTTAACAGAAAAACAGTTCTATTGGGATAGTTTTCTGATGTTGTTGTTGAAGTTTTTTTTTTTCTTCATCTTTCCAAGAATCACTTACTAAGATTTTCATGGTAGTAAAACCTAGTAGTATGTGGTACTCCTGGTGAGATGCTTTGTGTAAAGACTCTTGATATGGAAATAATATCTCAATCTCGTCCAAACCTGTACCCATATCCTGTGTAACTGTTTCTCATGTCTTTTGTGTGGGTTTTTTTTCTGCTCACAGAAGTTCCTCGTTCTCCCGTACACATATACCTCATTGGACTGTAAAGGTGGAAAGTTAACTTCCACAGTAAGCCCAAATACGTATTTATTTTCTTTACAAAGGGAGAGCTTTAGCTGCAAAAGGCAGGAGAAAAACAGATGAAGGGGAAGGCATCGGTTGTCACTCCTGAGCACTGTTAGAGACATGGTACAAAATGCGTGGTTTACGTCTTTAAAACAAAGTACGCCATTAAGTAGGTAGTGCTAAGAGGAATTTTATCTAGCCTATAAATACCGGTGAATCTTTTCAACTTCAAATCCCAGTACGGAGACAATTTACAATTGCAATCAAAATGATGCACACAATTTAACTTCAGCACCATCTGTAACTCTGCTGGTATTTTAATAATGAATAAAATTATATCTTGGCAACAAAAGTCCCATGTAAATAAAATACCTTTAATTTCCAAGTGAGGCCTCCAAGAGGAAGCTACAAGGCCTCTGATTGACTCTGATATCTCCTTCGTGTTTGCTATAAAATAGATATATCTATGTTTAAATAGCAAGCTGTGGACAAAAGTTCTTTGTGATTCTGTGGAACCCTTGTTAAACTACCTCTGAAGCTCAAGGATTGTGGTTCAGGCAAAGATCTGCACAGCTGTTCACCAGCACTTCTGCCCTCATTGCACAACTTGTATCTGGTTCAGCAGACATATGAGCGAGGTCTAATCTGGAGCTCTGTGCTGATGCACCAGGCCGTGTCTGCTTGAAAAGCACCACGTACAGCAGGCAGCTATCTTCCCTTAAAAGGTCTTTTCATTACTATGGGGTGATGCAGGAGACATGTCACTTACCCTCTTCTGAATTCACCTTTTGATGCCTTTGTGAGACCTACCCACACTAGATTCTGGTTTATAATTTTCTTTTCTATTTCATCTCCAATGTATATATTTTGTGAAGAGGAGGCAATTATTTTTCTCTATTATTAGTTTGCATGCTGTGGCTGGTTCTCTACCCTTTCTTCAGTTGCATTGTTGAGCAATACTAGTGCCAAGTTCCTACTCTGGCTACTGCTGTCTTGCAGTATTTTGACTATTTCATAATGCTTAAGGTCCACTAATAGAATAGCTGCACCATAGAACATAGTTTTCCAGCGACTTGTCAAATACTTTGCATTTACAGTGGTAGGAGATCATTGGCATAAGGCTGGTACTACTTGCATTAATAAGACATCTTGATACTACCATGTAGAAATAATGTGAAGTTCACAGTGAAAGATTTTTTTATGCATTTGTCTCTGAGGGTACCGCGCACTACTAAAAGCAGTTCAAATCTGAGGTATGTGAAATCTGTGGAGCTCAGGTATTGGTGATCTTTCACTGATCGTGTCCTCTTCATCAAAACTTTAAGAAAATGTTAATGACCTTTCTGGATGGCGTTCACAAGTGGAAATCAGTGTGTTTGTCCCACTGGCTCTGAAAGTGGACAAGGGAAATAGCAGCAGGGTGAGCTTGTTAACACATCTCAGTCATGGCTGGTAACAGCCTTGCCTGCATTCCAGGGATTGATCCTCTTCAAAGACCAAGGTGAAAGAAACATTAGTATGATCACGATGGATTTTGGGAGTTTATGGCTTTTTTAGTATTCAGCAATCGGAAATCTACATTTTTATATTGGTCGCTCCTACTGAATGTGATCTCAAACCTGAAGATAGTCACAAACTGGATCATGTCATGCCTGCCAACGCTGATGTAAAACATGTACTAGAAGAATTAGTAGAGTTGGGTCGAATCTCTTATTTCTATGCAGGCTCTATTTTGGTATTATGTTAGCTGCTTCAGAAGCATTTGAAATCCTGTCTCTCAAAGACATGGATACGTATCTCACAGTTATTTTTTTCCTACTTTGTAACAGGTGCTGAAGGCGTTCACAAAATACTTGGGCAAAAGATCTCTAAAAAGATCACTGTTTTATGGAGTATTGGCTAAATCTGTTATTACGTGGCATGTTTCAAAGGGGCCCAAGAGTTGTTGTGTCTAAAACTCATTTGAACTGATAACGTTTGTATTTGTGTTTTAAAATAAATGGTTTTGGACAATATTCAAATACATGGGGAAGGGAGGAGAGAATATTTCCTTGTTTTTACTTGGAGGGCAATTAAAGCTACAAGAAAGGAATCAAACCAAATAAACCAAATGCCTTTATAATAGATTGGTGAGTTTCTCATTTGGTTTTGGTTAATTTATCACTATTTTATAAAAATTAAAAATGAATAAAAATCAGAAACATCAAGTTGGTAGGGATAAATATTTTTCTTCATTTCAGAAGCAGGGTGGCTGATGACAGTTCTAATAATGCGCATGACACTGTAAATGCTATTCATAATTGCCTGTTTTTCAGAAGTCAGCATAGTCAAGGTCAGCACCCATGTCTTAAATGCAAGTCACCATCTATTGTTATGTGATTTGCATGAGGAAGACGGCTTATAGGTACAATTAGACCCTTTTTTTTCATGATTATTTTTTTCTTAATTATCTGGTCGGCAAGGAAATGTAGGAGAAAACTAGCTAGTAAATGTTTTTGGTTTTTTTTTGTGAGTGTCTAGATGTTTTTAATGATTCTGCAGGGTCAGAAACTAGAAATACGGGAGCACCTGGAATAAAGGTCTGTTTCTGTCACAAGTAAGGGGATGAAGTCTCTTGAAATGTGTGTCCTGGGATTATGTGGTAGGAATCAAGATACATTGGCTTTGCTTTTGGTTCTACCATGGGTCTTCTCTGACCTTGCACAAGCATGAAATATTTTGTCTCTTTCTTGTCTGCACCCATCACAAAAGGAAATATGATAATAACATCCTTTCTTGGAGAATTTTGTAATCTGGAGAGGTGTGTGTTGTGTGGTTTGTTTCTTTTAATTCTGCCTTCTCGTGGAAGCAGGGCCTGTGGGATGATCCTCGCTGTACGTATACATCCTAGCTTTTTGAACCTTGTGGCCTATTTCAGCTAAATCTTACAAAGAGATGTCAATCTCCAATCTGTCCAGTTCATATATGTAGTGTCTCTGACAAGTGATGCATCAGAGCTATTCTGCTTACAATCTGGATTGTTGTACAAGTTGACTGATGCATCCCAAGTACTTTACTGTACTTTGAAATTTCATTTGGCATGTAAAAGCAGTGCCATGTTCTGCGTTGTACATGTAAGTCAGGTGCAACCTCCAAAGGCTAGTTTTGGCTGAGGGAAGGGCAGAAGAGTGATCATGTATCTTGTTGTCATATCCATTCAACAATCAGCTTCACTTGGAGGAAATTCCTGCTTGCACTCAGAAGCCAACCAATTGTTCCTCTCTTACCTCTTGCAAGTTGGACTTTATTGGTCCTGGTGCTCTCAGAACTATCTTCAAATTGTTAATACTGTTCTAAATCCAGAAGCCTTATAATTACATGTTTTTATTGTTAGATATGAATTCAGGAAAGGATTCCTGCCGTAGTGGGGTGGTTTTTTTGTAGAGGAAAATCAAATAAGGATCTCAGAATCTGGTGTGAAAACAATGTTGTAATGCCGTAGCAGCAGAGATCCAGATGAGTGTGTCTGGGGACAGAAGCAAAGAATGTGGAAACATAGGCAATGCATCTGGTGGGTAGAAGAATTAATTGTCACTTCCTGGGCTGAAGCCTCCTGAGATCCCAAGGAAAACCTTGAATGTGTTGTTCTGAAATGGTTTGTGGTTGCTACAATACTGAGACATTTGGTGTCCATCGATAGCCAATTATACCCTTGGGGAACAGTGAGAACACAGAGATTGTCACTGTGACTCATCATGGACAACTTGTGGATCACAGGCTGATATGCTGAGTTCCCTTGTGGACCAGGAGCAACCAGAGTGACCTGGAGAGAGCCATCAGTCTAGACTTCATTTAGATTGAAATCTCTGCATTCAGTTATTCCCAAATTCAGGTTTTAAGTGTTGCTTAATAGTCATATGGTTCTATTGCTAAGACAATGAACCTTCTTTTGAGTGGTTTCCAACCCTCTTGCTGAGTTTTATAGAATGCAGAAGTTTGGGTGGGTTTGGTGCCCTGATGTACTTACCATTTGAGATCCTTGTTTAAATCACTGCTCAGGTCACATGTGACAGTAAATTTAAGAGCCTTATTTTAATTTACAGATTATTTTTTTTTAAACCCAGACAGAACAATGATGGCCTGACCTTATGCCATTCCAGGGCGCATGGCACTCCACAGGCCTTCCTGCAATGCAGTCAGAAGTTGTCTTTTGAGACTCAAAGGCTGGAAGTGATAGAGAATCTGCTCAGAATCTGGGTAACTTGTTTTGTTGGCTAATGTTCAAAACATCAGTGGCATACTTGTCCTTAATTTTTCTAACTTGCAGATCTTTTTAGGCCTTCTTTCCTGATGGTAACTGAAGAGGTAGAAAGGATTTTGTACTTAAGTTTGCTTTTTGAGGTCCATCAGTCAATGCTCTGATATGAATTATATCGATAATATTGATTTTTCATACAGAGCTGGATTTTGATTACAAAGGTATCTGGGCTGTTCTAGAGAGTAATTGTAGAAATAGATGAGAAATAATTTAATGTAATCTGGCTAATTATGGGAAAGGTATCACCCAGTTTTGGAACAGTTTAAATTTGCTGTCATAACTATAAAGCCATTTTTTATTTTATGCCTTGTCTTTTGTAACCCTGAAATATCACTAATGCATTACTTCCTCTTCCCTCGCTCTCTCCCCATCCTTGCAAATTGTGGATTTACTCTGAGTGCGAGAATACTGTGGTGCCTGAGATCCTGCTAACCTGCAGGACTTTTTCAGTAATTAGATCTTTATTTGCTCCATGGGAGATTCAATTAAGAATGAAGGGTTTCTTCTTTTCCCCTACTGAAATCCCACACTATGTTCTTGAGTGTGTATCATAGAATTGTTTGGGTTGGAAGGGACCTTAAAGTCATCTAGTTCCAACTCCCCTGCCATGGGCAGGGATACCTCTCACTAGACCAGATTGCTCAAAGCTCCATCCAACCTGGCCTTGACAGGTTGGATTTTGTGTGCGCCAACATTGTAATGAGGAAATCTGCTTTACTTAATCCCATCCTTATTCAAATATGGGCTCAAAAATTCAACTTGAGTGTTAGCCTAGCCCATCTGTCCTCATATGAGAGTGTGAAAGTAAGAGGGGAAAGACATAGTAGACTACTCATTTGAGTGAACAGAACTAATTTGGCCGTGTAGGTGAGTGGGCTTGGGGAATAAATAAAGGAGTTGTTGAGGTTTTGTAATCACAATGCAGTACAGGACTCTTGTGAAGCACAGGACGTGCTTTTGCCTGTTGCAAAAGGTCGGGTTGTATATCCCTGTATTCCATTTCCATACGGAGGTGGGAAGTTGTAGCTCCTACATTCTGTATCTGCTTTGTGAAGAGAATTTACTGAACACAATGCGTGAGGTGTTCAGACTCTAAAGTCTCCAGGGCATTTCTACATTGTTCCAGTGGCTTTTGCAACAAGAGTCATTACCCTCTTTAACTGGAGGGTAGATCATCAAATTTCATTAACTGAAATGAAAACATTTTCCATCTTTTCAAGTATTTGATGTCTTAACAACAGCTCCCATCCAGTTGCCATCCCACCAGAGTGTTGTTCTGGAGGGTAAATTTCAGTCTTGCATGTGAATTCAGGCACAAGTGTGCTCTTTCTCCAATCTCTCTGAAGTAGAAACAAACACTGCATCAAGATAGCAAAAGTTGACATATTTGTTGCTCATGTGATGACCTCTGTATGTTTTGTTTTTTGCTTTTTTTTCTGTTTTTTAGATAATTGTGATGATGCATTGGTATCTCCCTTACCTTCAACAGCCCTTACCAGTTCCTCTGAGCTCTTCAGTACTCACAGTCCCAGCTTTGCAAAGCTCAACAGGCGAGATGGTAAGGTTGAAATGCCTAAACTATTCTTTTTAATCACATTTACAAAGAATAACTTTTTATGCTGTTTGTAAGCAGTGCATTCAGAGCTGAGTTGAATAGAACCATTAATTTATGCTTCTGAGAGAGCTCTGTTTAGGAGTAATTCCTTTCTTTATTACAGAAAACTTGAAGGTCTCCACTTCAGAAGCTCTCGTTTTAAAGCTTGAAAGTCATTAGGCCTGAAGCCTTATTCTGAAATGTAGGTGTTTATTAAAGCTAGTAGCAACTAAATATTAAGGTTCCAGTGGGATTCAGTGATTACACAACTCTGCAGAAATAGTGAAAATGAATGAAAAAACTTTGCAGACATTTGCAGTGAGGAGTGTTTGAGGCCCAGATGACTTCACACACAGGGTGAAACTATTAGGAACAAACTTGGTACCAGAAAAGAGAAGCTGGAACTACCTAGGACATCATTTGACACTGCATTGCAAATTTGGGTTGTTGGCTCCCAAGTTAGGGCCTCTAAAGGAGGAAAGCCCTATGTTATCGCATTACATATGATTTTCATTAGAAACACTGGAAAATGTACTCCTAGAAAATATATTTTAATAGAAAATGAATTATAATTTTCGTACTTAATCTGAAATGTCTGTGTTAATCAAACACCATTTGATAAATCTACAGAAGGACAGTAAAGGACTCTCAGATGCTTGGCACTAATGATAAGGAGTTGCTAGATCATTAGAGAAGTGTTAGATGGGAGTTACTGTGTGATATGTAAACTCTTGAACCAGAGTTCCTCAGCAAGTAAAAGGTCATGTGGTAGTTGTGCAACAAAGTTGCAATTGTTGAGCAAGATATTTGAGTTTACCCAGCCTTTGTCTCCAACTGGGATGGTGAATAGATGTGCTTAAGGCACACTGCAAATGGCTCTGATGACTAATTTTATCTGCAGAGAAGAGGAATAGATTCAAAGTCAATATTATTGCAAGGGAAGCTCTGGTTGTACTGTACTTCAAAGTGATAGTAACAATATCTAAAGTAAATTGACAATGATTGGAATTTAAGGGCAGGAAATAAAATAGGTCTTATTTAGCAGTGCTAGAGTAGTTTTGCTATGCAGTGGGGAGTAAGATATTCTAGTTTTTTAGACATACAGTATCATATTGGCAAGGTCCATGGTGTCCTTTGGCACAAATAATGGGAACAGGAAGACAGAATATTGATACTGAGCTGTAAGCAAGGAAGTTGTTTCAGCAACTTCTATTTCATTTTTTGAAGTTGTCTGTGATAACTGCTGAGCTAACCCCAACACTGGGACCTAAAAGTGAAATTCTACCTTGCTTTATTCTTTTGTTGCACAGGCTTCTGTAGAAATGTGCAGATGTGGTGCCAGCAGAACGCATATGAGTGCGTTATCTTGGGGTGGAGGAGCAGGCTGTGGTGGATGATGGTGAAAGGAACTTTCTTTGGCTGGCATTTGAATGCAAACAGTAGATAGCTTTACAAGGAATAACATTCACTAACAAGGACTGTTCTGTGACTTTCTAATAATGCTGTAATATTTTGATGAGCTGGGTTAGCTTTGTTTGCACTTGATAAGACGGTGCTGCAAGTAACAGGGCCTCCAGGTAGAGAGATAAATATATTTGTAAATACGAATGCAACAAGTGAAGATGAATTTATAAAATACAAGCCAGACCTACATCAATAGAAAGTTCTAATTCATCGAGTTGATACAGTAGTAGATAACAATAACTAAAAAGTCTGTTGTTTAAAAAAAGCCCTGCAGCAGTGAAATGTCATTAAAAAAAAACCCCACACAAACTACCCATGAAGCTTTTGTGAAGTGCTGAAAGTGCAGTTAAAATGCTGGTAAGTCTGTACTGGTAATAGTAAAGCAGTTAGTATAATTCTGATAAATATGATTCTGAGATATGAAATATATTACTTACCCATGAGAGGGATTAATCACCTTTTTTGTTTATGATAAATAAATAATGAAAAAGAATAAGAAAATTTCTACTTTACAACTGTATCAACTAAGCTTTTTCAGTTCTCTATTAGCTCTCAGCCTGAGTAATCAGTATAGGCAATCATGTATGGGAATATAAAACATATATAATGTCAATTTTTTTTTTTTTTTTTAATGGCCAGGAAGTGTTTGATCTGGGTATTAAAGTAAAATTCTGCAGCAGGGAAGCACTTAGTTGCAGCAAGAAGTCGAAGGGTTTGTAGCATGATATAAAGCCAGTTGAGCTGTTTGTAAGGCACTGCAGGGTGGAAACAAGCATTCCCTTTGCTTTGTATTAATAAACTACAGATAAATATGGGCATCCTGAGCAGCCCTGTGGAACATCAAAGAGCATCAACTGCATAACACTGGACTTAAATGCAGTTTTTGAAACAATTATAGCAAAATATGCAAGCGGTCTGAAAAAGAAAAGTATTTGATGGTGTTTCTTGGAGTCATATGGGTCTCCAACTGAGAAAGTCTCATCTTTGTTCTCGTATTTCTAGCGTTATGATTTGTTGCCATGGAGAATATAAGCAATATATCAGATTCCTGTGTTACTGTTTCTCCATTAGGGCATTTTCTCCATACGACGTTGAACCTCTTCATTGAAATATTCCACAGAAAATGGGAAATGTGTTAGCTGTGAGGAACGATGGTGTGGCGCAATGCACAGAATCCTCTCAATGCCAGTGGGATCTGGTGGGCAGAATGGGGAAAACCTATGCCCCTCAGACATCACGTTGTAAAGTGCCAGATGTGTTGACTTAATTAAGCATCCTCTGTGTCTTATTTTCTTGTGAGAGGGGCAATATGGCATCTTCATATATTAGTACTTTCCAGATTACCTAAAAACAAATGTACACATCTGGTGGGTGTAATCAGAGCCACATTTTGTCTGTTTTATGTTTATGCCACACTATTAATAAAAGATGTATGGTCGTCTTCAATTTCTTTGTGCCCAACTGCAGGAAAATGGTGTCAGGGTAATGCTTGTGTATGTTTAAAGGGGTTGATGTACTGTAATACTGTGTCTTCAGTATTTAGAAGGAAATTCTTTACCCTTAGGGTGGTGAGACACTAGAACAGGTTGCCCGGGGGGCTGTGGATGCTCCATCACTGGAGGTGTTCAAGGCCAGGTTGGATGGGGCCTTGAGCAACCTGGTCTAGTGGGAGGTGT
>JAVSBS010008727.1:31614-46464 GCA_033124195.1 Coracias cyanogaster | reverse complement strand
TGTGGATGCCCCAACACCGGATGTGTTCAAGGCCAGGTTGGATGGGGCCTTGAACAACCTGGTCTAGTGGGAGGTGTTCCTGCCACAGCAGGGGGTTGGAACTAGATGGTCTTCGAGGTCCCTTCCAACCCAGACTGTTCTATGATTCTATATGATTCTATGATTTTGTAGCCTTTGTTGTTGCTTGTTAAAGCTTTTCCATCCTACATTCACGTCACTTGTCTTGGGCCTGTCCTGAGAAACGTTCCCCAGGGTGACTACTGATGAGTAGAGGAGCAAATGGCTGTGAAAGAGTTGCTATACTTTGCATGTGCTTTTTTGCTACTTAATAAAAGAAATATCAGGTAAGAGATTGAAATCTTATAAGGAATGATGCACATTAAAAATGTGCAGACACAGATTGTGCTGGAAAAAGATGCCAGTATTTCTTGTGCCACCTGCTTTATGTAACAGCAAATATGGAGGAAAAAGAACAGTTCCTGATTTTTGGCACTCACCACAGTATTTCAGGATTTGGGATACCCGCAAAAGCAAGCAGAAGTTATGCATTTGCTTCACTAGCAGAAGTGAGAGAGGCCCAATGGGAATATCTGTAGTTCTGCCCTCAGTCACGCAGCCAGTGCAGCTTTTAACTGCAGGGATTTTAACCGCCACTCTTAAAAGTCTGTAGAATTACTGTCCATCTGTGGAAATGGTAATGGTGGAAGGTTTGGGGAAGGGAAATACAGCGAGTGTTTCCCAATGGGAAAAGGTATGTGAAGCAGCTGCTGTTCTGTAAAGACATGACCTTTAACTGATAACATCTCTCTTGTAAGACCAGCTTCTGGAGAGCTGATGCTACGAGCAGGTGTCGCTGCTGCGTCATGCAGCGCTTACATCTAAAGAGTAACATTCCCAACAGACAAATGCACTCATGTGAAGAGATCTGCAGTTCCGAGATGCCATGTAATCTGTGATTTGAGAGCTCAAGCTCACCACAGGTTTCCCAGATCTCCATTCAGCATGTGCCGTTTGTTTGACTTGCTTTGAAAATGTAAGCCCATTGTGTTGTGCTCAAACTGGAAAACATCAGTGCCTAATAAAGCCAAATACACTGTGGAAAGCATTTCACCTTTCTGCCACCTGTAGCAGCAGAAGGGAGAGAGCATAAGCTACACAGAGTAGGTGCTAGTTAAGATGTTTAACGAACTATTGGAAAGTACCTCTGGTAATAAGCTTGGCTTAAGAACTTATGTATAAACTAGAAAAGAGAAAGAAAAGTGGTGGGTTTTTTTTTTTATTTTATTTTAAATGGAAAACTCATCAAGCAAATTATTTTATTGTGATTATCCTTCATCTAGTTGTTGCTGTTTATGTTGTAGAAAGACAATAAAGGAAAGATGAAAATGCTCACCTTTCTTTAATATTTACTGAGAACATATTGAATAAGCTTTTTGGAGCGTTAAAGGGAATAACTTTGTGCCACAGACCTGCCAGAAATTCTGAACTGCATTTCTATGTCCTACCCATTCCTGGAATAAAACTGTAAACAAAATGGCAACTATCGTCTTGAGTCTGTTCCAGATATTGGTTATTACAATTCAAAGGAAGTTCTCCTTTGGCTTCTATGTTTGTTAGTTGCAATCCTATGCATATAGTTTGTATCTTAAAAGACAGGCAGAAATATTCTTTGTGGCATTTAAAATTAAAAAAAAAAAAAAGGGGGAGGGGGAAGAAACATCGATAGGATTTTTAAAGGGAAGTACTATAGTCTTATAGAAGCTGTATATAGGTATGGAGTTAAAAGAGAGCTATGAAGTAGTCAGAAAAGAATTGAGTGTTGAAATTCCAAATATTCTCTTTGTTTCTCACGGTATGCTCATAGAGGAGAGTATTCTGTTAAGGCACGTAAAATAATCATAATGGTGGTGAAGAACACTTCTACTGTGATTGAAAAAGATGAAATAGTACATGGCACAAGCAGCCAGGATGCATTGGTTTAGTTACAAACTATATTCCCTGGCGAGTTCTCATAGAGCAATGAAGAGTGAGCCAGGCAGAGGATCAGGGAGGATGCTCAGTTCTAGCTATGGAATAAACATGCTTCTGTTTCAGGAACTAGGACTAAATCCTATCTTAATGAACAGTAAATAAGGAAAATTCTAACACCTAATCTTAGACAAAGGAGTTTCAGTTGTGAGTTGGAAAATACAATGCAGTCCAGGAAAATCAAGATGATTTTTTTTTTTAAGGGCAAAATTATTGAAATTGAGTTATTTGATATAAACCACATTTATTGATCTTTCAGTTTTCAGTTCATTTCAATAAACTGTTTATGAGGCAGCTTGATACAAATAAGTTAGGGTTAAAATATCAAAGTAAATCTCATCTATTCATAACCAAGATTTAGTGATGATTTTTGTTTGGAAATGCATATTCGGAATCATTCTTATAGTTTAAAATGAGGATTTTAAAAATGCTTTACTCTCAACTCTACAATCCCCTTTCCTTCCCAATGTGATTGTGTTCACTGTAATCACCCAGGAATGCTTCTGTAAACTTCACCAATAATGGCAAAACAAGTTGATGGGTATAGAAGCAGGGCCAGCCTCAAAATTTGTTGCTTTGGATACTTTGTTATTGGCATTTTCATAATTACATTGTTCACTTATTTGTAAGGCTGAACTGAACACTAAGTGTATACCGAGAATAAATGTGTGCAAGTAGAAGAAAATAAACAGAGCCTATAATTTAAGGGTGCAAAAGAAAGCAAGAGAACATAAAAGAATATATTCCAGTCTGGAAGGATTTGCCTTTTAAACATAAGTGCTCACATTTATTGTAGTGAGTGAAATGGTGAAAGTCAAGCACTGGTTGCAGTTCTGTGTTTCATTGGCTTGGCATTACCACTGCTTAAGCTCTAAAAGAATTCAAGGGATAGTACACGTCTTTACTCTCAAAGGACAAACGTTTTACAAGCTATCAGCTGCCATATGGTCATGAATTCTGAAATCATTCCTGAATGGAGAAGTGGATAATTTGCAACTCATGTTTGTTCTTACAAAGATTGTATTTGTTCTTTTGTTTAAGATAAAATACATGTTCACTTACAAGCATCTTGTGTAAGGAAGAGGCTACTTTCCAACATAAAGGCAGTCTTTTCAGTTGTTCAATCAAATGATCTCTAGCTTTACAACATAGCATCTAAAGAGCATTTACAACCTGTAATTAAACTGTTCTTTCCAATACTTAGCAGGGCTCAAATCAAGATAAATAACACTTTTGCATGTCTTTTAAAACTTCGAAATAAAGAAAATGTCAAAGCAAATTAGAAGTTGGAAATCAACATTCCCAGATTTCCACAAGCATGTGAGGAGGGGATCGATAGGGTATGTTTTGTGACTGAGGAGGTGCCAACCTCATGGATGTTTGTCCAGCTGACAAAGAATAAACTTCCTTAAAATTTCTTAGAAATTCAAAATTTCTCATGAACTTCAGGTTAATTAAGAAAACCTTAAAGAAGCACACCTCATGTAGCATATTTCCTAATACAGGAATATGAACAAACAGCTCTGTGTTCAGGAAATAAACTCCTCTGTGATGACCTGAAATAATAACATGGTTTTCTCAAGCATTTATCTCTTGTGCTGTCATTGTCATCCAAATTATCTTTATCTAATATCTTTCAGGAGCTGGTGGCTGGTCCCCGCTGGAGTCAAATCAGCAACAGTGGCTCCAGGTTGATCTGGGAGACAGAGTGGAGATTGTGGCAGTCGCTACCCAGGGCAGATACGGGAGCTCAGACTGGGTCACCAGCTATACACTGATGTTCAGTGACACCGGCCGCAACTGGAAACAGTACAGACAAGATGACACCATCTGGGTAGGTCTGAATTGCTGATGCCTTTGGCCCCAGATTTTTCTAGTTTGGGCTCATTTTGCCATTTGAAGAAATGGCTTCGGTTTCAAATCAGAGAAGTGCTGTAGTGGTGAGAGAGCAGACCCGAGTGACTCTACAGGGTGTTTTGATCTAAATCGGTTATGTCACTGACTGTCTGTGTAATACAAGTTTAAGCCCTCAGGACTGCACTGTTTTTCAGACTATGAGGATGCTCGGGGCGCTTAAAATGACCTGCATGCTTCCATGCCTGGTTGGCTTTGATTCAGGCACACCAGGGTAAATGGGGCTAATCACCTACATACTTTCTCCAGGAAACTGGAAATTAACTCTGTCTTATGCAGGTTTGCTGGCCAGAACAACAGACCTCATGCTGCGGGAGGTGGGTGGTAAATTACTCCTCAGTCGGAGCTGCGGCATGAGTTGTGGGGTGATTTAGCAGGTACACTAAAAGTGCTCAAGGCTTTTCCTAAAATTTTTATGCAGACTTGATGCTTGCTGTGTCACAAGTTTAAATGTGCGGCTGTGCCAGGTGCTGTCAGTAGGACTTTGTGCACTAACAGGGCCACCTCAGGTGTGGATGGAGAAGTTGAAGTCTTCCTTTCGTGTGGAAAACGTGACTTCTCCTCTCTGTGCTTTATTCTGTAGTTCTGAGGATCAGCAGCCCTGATAGCATGACAGTATGTGGTGGTAAATGAAACATATTCTTCATGAAAATAAAAGGGAACATTTTAAGGATGACCAAATGGACTTCTGGTTTTGTCTTAAATTTTCCTTTGGTTAACAACTTGGTTAAACGCTGTGTTGCAAAAGCAGATTTTGCTTTCAGAACATAGTGACTGCAGATGAGGAGAGTTGTGGCGCACAGGGGAGAAGGGCTGCTTAATTTTTTCCTAAGCATGTTGCAGGCAGTGGGGATGCACATACAGAGAGGTTAACTTCTACAGTTTTAAAATTTATTGTATTGCCACTGTCTGTTTTATTATGGTTTGATTTAGGGAAAGCTAATTAAATCCTTCTTCCTTTAGAAAGGCAACTTTGGCATGGTCATAAAGTTGTGAAGTGTGGCTCTGCTTCACCTGTCATTTATAAAGTTATAGTAGGCTGTCTTTGATCCAGATACTTACACTATTTTTACTTTTTAATTTTTTTAATGATTAAAACCAGCAGAATTTCATTCAGTAATGAATATAGTGATCATTTAATCTGGTTCTCAACTTCCACCATTGGGACTCAGAAATCCAGAACTGAGATATTTTTACAGACTTGGTGTCATTAAGTGCTTCCTTCCCTGAAAAAATTATGTGCCTTGTTAAAATTTTATATTAAGACAAATTAATTTTTTACAACATGCCTAACTTTTCAGTCCTTTCCTTTTTGAAAACCGTCGACCTTTTATTTTCTTTTGTAAATTTTTCTTCTTAAAGGGAAAAACACAACATGTAGAGTTTACCATAGCAAATCTTCCTGTCCGAAGGCTCCAATTTTGTGAGTTTCTGATGTGGCACCTAATACTGCACACAAGAATAAGAACAAGCCTAGCAGGCGTTTAACAGTGAATTAGGATTTATAAAGAACCTGAACTCTCTTGTTTTACTAAGTGATTAGGCATGAAGCTGATTCAGAGCAGACCCTGGCACAAATTCTAAAGCTTCAGTAGATCTGGAAGCTTGGTTTCTGGAGGAGTAATTTTTGTACGCTTTTCTGGTGGAAACCACCATAGGCTACAGAGCATAGTTTCATATATAATTGAGGAAAAACTAAATAGAATTTGGATGTGGAAAAAGTAACGTTGGGGAAGGATTTGGATATTTTTCCCTTTACATTAGTTTCTACAAGTCACACTGACCGTGCAAGTCAGTCCAGAAGAATGATTTGCTCCACATCCCCAGGCAGAGGGCTTGAAGGGATTGTGAGGATATATTGCCAAACTTTGCTGTTGTAAGTACCTGGTAGTGAAAATCCAAAGTGGATTCATTTGCTGTTTCATTAGACTCTCCAGTCCACGTAAACTGGCAAGCCTTGTTAACACCTAGGAGCTTGTATGCCTGGCCATGGAATTAATAAAGATCAAGAATTCCTTCTGTACAATTTTTATTCTACCTAAAAAGAAAGTAGATTCTTTTTTTCCTGGTGCTTCTGGATTGCTTCACTGAATTAAATTAGATCTTGAGAGCCATTCAGAGTACAAAGAGGAAAGCCAAAGAGGCGTTTAGGTGCATGTTTAGAATTTAGAATTACAATCTGTGGTAATGTGCACCTAACCCATCTGTCACAAGATTGGTAGTTTCAACCTTGGGAACCTGTATCGTTTTCTTTTTTTTTGTCGTGGGCAGGGTAGACTGTCAAAGCAGGGTTCAAAGTAGGAGTCTCCTACATCAGAGCAAGGTGAGTTACCAGGTTACCTCTTATCCACAGGGAGTGGAGGGGTTAAAATCTAGGTTGTTGTGGAAAATGTGCCACTTCAGAAATCTCAGCTAGTGAAGTGGGAAAGCAATCTCCCCTGTGGGCTTTAACTTTGAAACATTTTTCTCCCTGCTTAGGACAGGATTTTAATGTTCTTTGTGTCCCTCAGGTCTTTGAGCTTTTTAAGATTTCTTTTAAATTTTTTTTTTTTGTGCACAGCTAAAAGGGCGAGAAGTTCACCACTTTATTGCTTTTTGTTTCAGAAAGCTGTGCTGTTCCTAACTTAAGAGATGGTCAACACTGACTTATAGCTTAGATAGAGCTGTGAAATCTAAATCATTATTGCCTGGAGATCATTAGATGGCATCTGCACTATCAATATAAAATACAGATATGGACCAGACCTCTCTGCTCTGGTGATACAGCTTCTACTTTAGTAAAACAAGCTGGAAGTTTGTGCTTTGCTGTATGGATGTTACTGAACATCTTGCACCAGTTACTAATTGTTGACAACTTATCATTCATTTGCAGCTGTTGAAAGAGGAGATTATGTATATAAGGGACCTGGATAGCCTGATGATTATATTTGTTTTCTGGAGGCAATATAACTATGTGGAGAATCACATAGTTATACTATGTGAGTATAAGTGAATGAGAGAATAACAATATGTTGAACTGCTGAAAAGAAGGCTGTACAAAGTACAGCGCTTCGGAGTTTTGAGGCAAGCTATTGATTTCAAGTACAAGTTCGAGGCTTCACTACAGTTTAATTTGTTTGCATTCCAGCAAAGGAAAAACAGGGCATTGAAATTTCTTCTTCACTATGTCTGTTAAACTAGAACTGGCAGAAAACTTTAATCTCTACACAGTGGAAGTCAGATTTGAACTGTGTTTTCTCTCAGCCCATCTGTGTGACCCAGAGACAAAGCTAGGGTGTATTCCCAGCTGGTTGTACTGTAGTGCTCTTTTGGAGGAGGATCTACTGGCACAGCCTTTCCCCGCTGCATATCATGGGCCACCAGCCACATTTGGTGGCAACAGCAGGAAGGCAGTAGTTTCCTTCATAATCCCTAAGTAAATCTGCCCAGATGAAACTTTTCCAGTGTCTTCACAAATGTCTGATGCTCCACATTGCAAACAGTCCTCCTAAGGAGTTGTTTCCAGCATCTGGGTATAGGTTTTGTCCACCCATATGGTATATGTGTCCTTCAGTGCATCTGAGACCTGGGTACATAAATTCTTTATTGGGCTGCTGCTAAGACAGACGTTTGCACACCAGTATATATGACATATCACTAGCAAAAATCCCTTTCCCTTTATAGAGATTACAAGGCTTATTATCGTCCTCTCACGGCATGCATACAGCTCACATCAACTTCACCGTTAATGAGTGCTGCACAGACAGATCACGAGGAGAATCAGAAAACCTCTTACATTTTCACTCAGCCTGTGTTTATGATGTTAGTAAATTCTGCAGCTGGAATTGAAGACAAGACAGATTAGCTATTTAAAACCAATTTTCCAACCCCATTTGTATTTAAATAATCTTGTTACAAAAGGACTCTGTGGTTCAGAGCAAACTAGACTTATAATTATATTTTCAATATGGATAAATCAACTGTGTGTGGACACACTAGCTATTGATTGGGAGACATATAACATAAATCTTATGGCTTGTAACAAGTAAATGATTTTTCAGTGTTTTTAAGTGTTGAATAATTCAGAATTTACCTGCATACACACCACATCTTGAGTCAGTCCAAATTGTGTATGTAACTGGGATAAAAGTATAGGCTGTGATACAATGCTATTTTATTTTAGATAGCAATATTTTTTTTTTTTGCTATCTATATTAAAAAAAATACTTTTTACAAAGCTGAAAAATGCAATTATGCAGGAAGACACAAAGGAAAGAGAATGGAACAGGCACGGATGTATGCAACAAAAGGAGAAAAGAGATGTTCTTGAGACAAAGTTTTGAAAGGAGAAGGGGGAAGTTGTAGAATTGGAGATTAAAAAGTGACTGTTCTGACGGTAGGAGAAAAGACTCTTATATTAGAACAATGAATCTGTACAGAAAGCCAATGAAGGGGAAAAATGGCGTAGATAGCAAGGAGAAGCTTTATATTCTGTGTGAAACGTGCACATACTTTGCACGTCTTAAGCACAAGTTTGGAGCTGACTGTTAGTGGTAAAGCTTCTTGCACATGTACTGTCAACTGCACACGGAAAGGAGAAGATGGCTTGGGGTGGAAGGGGGACGATGAGCTCTAACCCCAAAGCTGGGGCACAAGATAGGAAGTGCGTCTCTGGTGCTGGACCGTGACACCTGGGTCATGGAAGGTACAGGGCAGAGCTTTCCCCATGGAGAAGTCTCCCTTCTTACAGGTGTGAGGGTGATGTGCGAGGGCTAGAGAATTGACAGGATGCTGAGGATGCACTAGGAATACATAATTCTCAGGGGAGCAGAAGTGTTTAATAGAGGTGATAAAGATCCCTTACATTCCCTTTCCTCAGGAAAATTCTGACTTGCATGTGTGAGCTTTTGCTGAACCAGAGGCTTTTCTAATGAAATCTAGAGGAGGGTCACTCTTAATTGGCTTATAAATCTACAGGAGTGCTGTAAACTTTCCCATTTCCACCCTAGCTGGATAATGATTGTGGAACTGTTTTGGCGAGTTAATTATCGTGAACATAGTTAGAATATTAATCTTCTTGTCAGATTTATAGTTGTACTAATTTATTCTAAAGCATCTTTTAGCTCCTAGTCCTAACACCCTCCAAGCAAGACCAGACTAAGATTCTACCTGTAGCAATGAGAATTCCTACATTGTTTGCTTGGATTAGAGAATGAGTTTCTGCTTGTCTTGTTATAATGCTTCCTGCTGTACTGGTATTCATATATATTTAATCTCCTCTATGCACAGTAATTATTGACAGGCAAATAGGTGTTAAACAGTAAGTATCTACAGATTGTTTTCTTTCCCATCACTTTTGCTCTAAGAAGCAAAGAAGAAAAAAGGGAATTGCTACTTTCAGGTAGGAATGAAGGAACCAATTCAGGCTTGCTGCAGGGAAGCAAGGTTTTTCGGAGGTTTTCATTGCTTTTCCTATAAGAGCTATGTTATTACAGGTTTAGAAGAGGCAGCCATTACCCATTTGTTGTATTTAGGAGTGTTCTGATTTAAGACTGGCTGATTCTGAGATGTCGTTTGAATGTTACTAATTTGCTTCTAATTCTAGTTTAGCTTACTGAGCTGGCTGCAGACTTGGCCTCCTGAGCATCTTCTCAGGAAATCTGTCTTTCTTGATATCACCAGAGCACTTCTCCCATTGGGAGGATAATTCAAAGTGTCAGTATATCTGTTTTTGTTAAGTGCACTCTGTATGGATTTATGCCTGAATAAAATGGATATAGTTAGGTTGCAAATTACCCTTTAGTGTTGAGATACTTGAGTTAGCCTTAAGCTAACTGAATTTTGTATGTATTCTGCGACCTTACAATGTGCTTTTATAGTTGGTTAATTGTAAAGTGATGTTAAGGTGGAGTCTAGAGAATTTAATGTTGATATTAACATGATATCCATCAGTAATGTCTTCAGTAATTCTCTATGCTTAGTACTTGGCAGCATTTCACCCTGACCCAGGAAACTGCAAGAAATGTGGTTATTGGCAGCCTGTGCCATCATTACTGACCTCCCAGACTTACTCCTTTGGAAGTTGCCTGAAATGTACTTTTTTTTAGCACAGGAAGGCTGTGAAATGTTCTTTGATTTCTCATTCCTGCATTCCAGATCTTCCATCTTGTTTCTCCACTGCTTCGTGCTAGGGACTATAGAGTATGAGCCTGCAGTGTTGGCCCTAATGGAATGAGGGATAGGCATGGTACTGGTTAGTGAACCCTGGCCCTAAAACATGTCTTCCAACCATCTCCAGAACATTTGTCTGCCACAGGCAGAAAGCTCTTATTTTCCCTTCCAGGCATCAACTGAGAGTATAAATGTTAGTGGCAGTACGCTAAGCTGACTAATGTGGAAAACAGTGAGCATTTCCTCTCAGGTAGGGGAACTATTTTATATCAGTAGACCAAGTTTCATTATTTTTGTTAGCAAATTGTGTTCTGTGATATGTGAAGCTGTAAATAGGTGCCTTTACAAATTGTAAAGATGGAGCAAATAGTGCTTCAATTCTAGTGCTTTCACAGCTTGGGTCTGTTGCATGCAGTGATGGGTAAATTTGGTAAGAGATTAATCCCCTTGCGTTCTAGCCAGTCCTCAGAGATTAGAGGGGCTTGGGGTGGCTGGACTTCTCTTGATAGATATGCTAATTATTGCTGTGACTATAGGTATGATACCAGATGCACAAACAGTCTATCTGCTGTAGGTCTGGTCGCATTCAAAGAATGCAGTCGGGTGCATAAATAGCACGGTTTATTCATATGCAATATACCCAGATTCTTTAAGATTGGTGATAAATGCACTAAGCTGCAGACTAGTTATATAACTCTCAGATGTGATTGCAGTCACAGGCTTAATTTCCTAGGGAAGCAGTAGGAGTAGCTGAGGTCACAAATCTTACCAAAAGGCATCCCTTCTGGGGAGGGCGACCAGGAGAAACCCATTGATGTGTCCCTGTGATTTGGTGTCGAATTTTCATCCCCAAATTAGGTCTGAAATAGGGATGATATTTATACCTATTCATTACTATTGTGCAAAGTGTGGGGATGGGACTGTGGTCAAGCTGTTTTTTCCCTGTGCTCAAGCTGTTCAAACTGTTTTCTCCTGTTAGTCAGCCTTGGGCCATGGCACACAACATCTAAGACTTCCTTGGTAACTTTTGTGAGAAGCAGATAACTGCTAGGATGAGTGGATAGGCAGCCTTCATTCCATATTTCCTCCTCAGTGCCTTGAGAACACAGACCCCCAGATCTTCATCCAGCTCCTTCATCTATTCTAGTCACAGATGTTTATCGGCAGTGTTGAGCTTTGCAGTTTTCAACTGTTTTATGCATCGTGCTTTCAACAAGGTCTTATTGACATTCTTTGAGGTTGTTTGGTGCATTTTGGAACAACTGAGGAGACCTCATTGCTCTCTACGGCTACCTAAAAGGAGGTCGTAGTAAGGCCAGTGTCAGTCTCTTCTCCCAGGTAACTTAATGACAGGACAAGAGGTAATGGCCTTTGTTTACACCAGGGGAGGTTTAGGTTGGATATTAGGAAGAAGTTCTTTACTGAAAGAGTAGTTAGGCATTGGAACAGGCTGCCCCTTGAAGTGGTGGAGTCACCATGCCTGAAGGTGTTCAGAAAACGGGTAGATGTGGAGCTTTGAGACACAGTCTAGGGCTCAGGGAGATGCTGGACTGAGGCTGGACTAGATGATCCTAGAGATCTTTTCCAACCTAAATGATTCTATGATTCTAATCTTCCTAAAAAGTTTGACTTTTATATGCAGTAACTTTATTGGGAAACCATTGCAGTGTACCATGTTTATTGGGAAGGTATTGCCGTGTACCTATGATTTTGTCCTGATAGCAATTTAAGTTCATACCTCCATTCATGGCATCAATCCGTATTTTAATCTGGTTGGGTCCAGTCAGCAAATTTCTGATCGCATTGAAGTCAAAGATACTTCGAAGGAGATTGAGGTAGATATCCACAGAATCCACAATTTCCACTAGAAAAATTAGGTAGAAAAAAATCGCTACTGTTCACATATGGGAAAATGTGCTCTTTCAGCACACTTCCACCAGCCACACACCTCAACTAACGCATGCATAATATGGATTTGCTCTGAAGCTCACAGAGGCAAAGTCAAAGACCTACACTGATTTCAGTGTAGCTACCAGCAAGCTTAAGCCTAGCAAAGATCGAGTTTTGCCTGCTACAGAACTGCAGAGATAATGTAAATGGACAGTTCCTATTTCACTGAAAACACCCAGAAGAGTGCATTATAGCAAAGTAAACTCTTTATTTACCATTCACTAAATCACTGAACAACTTTTCAAGCTAAACAGGTTTCTTCTCAGAGAATGGAAGACATCCATACTGGGTCAAAGCCACACATTCTATTCTTCTGTCAGCATTATCTGTTTGCATCATTCCATCAGAAGAGACATACAGCCTATTCTGCTCGGTTCTGGCATCTGGAATACCTATCTCCAATTTGTTGTCCGTCTACCACTATACATTTGCATTTTATTCTCACTGATTTACGAAAGTTAGAGTCAGATACAACATGTGGTTTTTGCTAACGTCATACTAATTTGAATTCTAAATTCAAAAAGCAGAGAGCTACAATTTTTCTAGTTCTTCTGGATGTAAAACATAAAACTAAAATGCATTCATGAAAGTAAGCCTGTCATATTGAAAGCAGTTACCAAACAACTGTCAAAAGCTTTGCTTCCCAGCCATCTTGGAATGTATTACTTTTCCTGATTAAACTAAAAAGCATGTTATACAAATGTCTTTTTATCTGGTTATGTGAGCATTCTGACATATTTTAGTTACAAGTTAAATTACTACCAAGAATAACAGTCAGTTTTCCTCAGAAACACTGACCTTGCCCTAATGCTCTTCCTTAGGATAACACAAAAATGACACGATTTTCTGAGCCTGAGAAAAATGCTTAGAATAAACTGTGAGATACACTTGAATGGAGAAAGAAAAAAAAGATTCTCAAGGCTGAAAACAACCTGTAAAACCTATTTGAAAAGGAGTTAATTCTATGGTACATGTTGAAATTCTTAAGGATTCAATAAAATTACATTACTGCCTATCTTCTATGACCTCCTTCCAATGATGTTTAAGTAGACTCTAATTTTTACATATATGAACAAATGCCTCAACTGTAGCGGAGCTGATCACACGTCACAATAAACTGCATGTAGGATTCCATCTAAAAATTATTTTAGCTCCTGCCAAACCAAACTTGTTTACTCTCAACTAGGAGTTTTTAATCTATTTTTTATTAATTGTGTGTGTGTGTGTTTCCTTTTGATTTAGAGAAATACAATTTGGAGAGATTAAAAAGTTGAAAAACCAAAATTTGAAACTGTGACAATTATACGATTCCAGAGCAGTGATGGAGTTTAATTTTCATTGCTTTTTCATGGCCTAAAAAGCCAAACATGTTATTTGCAATTAAAAAAAAATAAGATTATTTTTTTAATCAAAAACTGTATTTATCAAAATGTACTTTGTCTCAAGATATAATTTTGGTGGAAAGTAAACACTGGGAATGAGGAAGACTTCTTGAGGCCACAGAGTTTTACAGTATTTGAAATATTGTCTGGACCTCTTCCTTGTTTTTTGACTCATTCAGGACAAAATGATTTTGTTAGTTAATTTTAAATCAAGTGTAGGCATAAAAGTATTCACAATCTTAAAATTCAACATGTGCTTAAGCACTCCCTTTACATTTGGAGTCACTGAACGTACAGTGTCTTACACATTCAACAACTTCCAGAAAGTGTGAGCAAAGAATTAATAAACTGAGATTCTCACAACCTCTTTTGTCAATTAGAATTCCATGAGCAAACAACTCCTATTTCAAAAACGCCTGTGTTTGGTGTTTATCTATATGCAAGCTAAAGATCATACATCTGGGAAAGGTATTGGCTAAATAACGAGGTCTGATGCACTTAAAGTCTCTAACTCAGCTTCCTTATGTGCAAAGCAAACACAACACTCACCTATACTGCCTAGTATTTTGAAGACTTGTAGTAAAGCATTTTGAAGAATTAAAATTCTGTTTAAATAATTACCGATTATCATTCTGCAGCAATTCTAGTATTTAGAATCAATGGATCTAAATATGCATAAAAGCACACATTGGTACCTCGGAAAGGTTTGAATTTGTTCTCCAGATCAAACTCTTGTCTTCCTAAGCGTGACAAATCAACTCTGAGATCAGGACAAATGGCATATTCCTCCAAGGTTTTGCTGATTTGATAGATTTTATCTGAAACTATATCTGGAGCAGGTCCTATAAGAGAAAAGGATGTGATGGGTCATTTTTTTTAGATGCATGTTCCCTACCTATAGAGTGAGTGCTATAGCAATCATTTTTCTGACTCTATTGCAGTTATTAAGGAGTAAACCCAAAGAAAATCTGTTCTTTCAGTGTAACATAGTTTTAAAACTTTTTTTGAAAAAATTCAACATGGAAATACAGTGCATTATTCTCGACGCTGTGGTTCACACAGAGTATTTAAATCAATCATCACCCAGGGCATAGGGGATAAGGGAACCAAAAATCCCACAGCCATCTTTCTTTCGGTTTATTGCTCAAAGACCACCATTTTTAACTCTACTTGGAATCTCAACATAGATATTAAAGGAAAGCCTGTCTTTCAGCAGCAGTTTCTGGTGTTTCATGGGACTTTCTGCAAGTGCACACTTGTGAAAGTGAGATAGCTTTGCATGTCACATTATTTTATCAGATATAATTTCTGAAGAGTCTTACCAGTTTGACAGCAGTATCATCTTGCAGTTTTCCTCCAATGGCTTAACAAAATGTATCTTTGTTACAATTCAAAAGACCTTAATTGCTTAACAAGCAGTTGTGAC